>BQNB010067858.1:2515-34042 GCA_026074375.1 Tanacetum coccineum | reverse complement strand
CATTATTAAGTTAACTAGGGGAGTACTAGTTTATTTTCCTTGTTTTCTTTTTCATTTATTTGTTTTTACGGGTACTTCTAGAGAACATTGAGGACAATGTTCAACTTAAATGTAGGGGGAAAATAAGCCTTAGAAACTACTCTTTCATTTTTCATTTGCTTTGTCCTTAAAATGATGGGTAATATATTGAAACATAGCATAAGAGGTAATTTTTACCTAAATTTAAATTTTTTTATGACACATACCAACAAAAACCGAGTATTAATAGCGTGTTATAAATAGGAATTTATATTACTAGCATAAAAACCCTCAAATCCCACCCCCAAAATGTGAGGTTTGCCAATTAAAAAAAAAAAAAAATAAAAAAAAATAAAATAAAAATAAAAAATCTTTAAAATAAATATAAAACCCAAAAAATAATCTCCGTAACCTAAAATCTGTTCTAATTATACCTTTAGCTTGTTCGAGTTAAGGAGTGAGCAATCGTGTGTGTCTATTCCGCCGTTACGGATGTGTATGCGTGGTTTTGTTGCCTTTTCTGGAGCATTAGTATTGGTTACTTTAGGATTATGAGAGAGTACCGGAAGCATATTGAATTCTAGAACTTGTTTTAGTGATGCATCCTGAGACCGCGTATTGTAACATTTCTCAATTTTAGGTCATTTTACGACTCCTATTATTCTTTACTATTTATTTTAGTCCGATACGCGTTGACTTTTAAATTAACTTTTAAGCTAAATCGCGTAGACTAAAAATAATCATTTAACGTAAACGGTCACCAAATAAATTAAGGGTTACGTCAAGCAAGTGTTATGAAATTATTAGAAAGGTAATTATTGACTTTGCGCGTTTTATTTTTTTATTGGTCCCGTAAAAGGGTTACGTTTCACAATAAAATACGTTTAGACACACCTCGGAAATACCTAGACTTACCTAGACTCAAACCAATAACCACTTTTAATCCTTAAACACAAAAATTATTCAATTATTGTGTTAATAACCCATTATGGCCGAATATGGGTAGACAAAAACCATAATACAATGGATACTTACACAAATCTTGTACAACATCCTTTTAATTAAGTTTTGTACCATGATAATCTTAATAAGATTTCAAACCCTTCTTTCCCTCCATAAGCTTACACGTCACACCCTCCCTAAACAACTAGAAAATCTTCCTAAGTACATGTACAACAAGGGCTAATTAAAGATTGTCCTTAATGTCCCTAATTAGCTAAAACCCATTGTGTAATAACCACTTTGGATCCCTCTTTCTTGCTCTTGATACCCGCGGCCAACACACACATACACATACCATAAGATTATCAAAATCCTAAGAAATCTTGTACCATGATCTTGTAATTAAGGAATGTACTAGGTGGTTAAATCAAAACCATTTGAGCTTAACTAGAAACCATAAAACCACCCTATTAGGGCACGGTTTGGTTTGGATTAGAGACTAGAAAAGTTAACTAAATCCTAGGCCTATATAAACCCACTCCTATCTTGGCAAAACACTTCTTGCAAACACTAAACACTCTCTCAAACAAACCATCTTTGTCTTCTCTTGTTTCGGGTCATAAGCCGCGAACAAACACCTTCATAATCTCACTCAAACATACAAATAACACTAGGGTCATCATACGAGGTCATAAGAGGGTACACGAGCCAAGACTTGGTAAATTAATAAGCTTTGAAGCTTAGGTTTGATATACGATCACGTATACACTTCGGGTTGTCATTCTACACGTACAAACTTAAAGCCAAGACTCTAGGACTATTGTAAGTCGCGTTCTAAGCTTACATACTCATATCATGTTTTTCTTTCTTTGGTTGTTAGCCATTTGGGTCACGTTAGTTGTAATTAACAAACTAATGTGAGCTTGTGCACACATAGTACGAATTATATATGTATACGACTTATGTGGTGCTAGGACATGATAAAACATGTAAAACGTGATTTAAAAATTGAGCTATTAATTCTTAAACGTTTTTCACTTACTACAAGATGGGAACCAATATGAGCCACACTAACTCGTACGTACGAAATACAAGCAACCACACGTGAAACATTTCAATATAAATTGATGGCTGGCTCGTGAAAGGAGTATATTACTAGTAAGGCATTTGCATGGGTAAACACGGAGCCCATAGGAGTGGGGTCAAATAAAGCACAAAAGTGTTGGTTTGTGGCTAAGCAACACCATGAACTCAAAACCAAACGCACCCACCATTGGGACCATATGTCCACTGTTGGGCCTGTAGCACACCAAGGAAAAACATTGACTTATGTTGTGCTTATAAGGAATTAGGGTCCTTAACAAAGACTTGAGGACTTAACAAAAACCCTAACGGGACCCTAGAACTAGTAATAAGCTTAACGGACCACTAATGGGCTTATTAAACCCAACAGCCCACTATTAGGCCAAGCAGGCCCAACCAGGGTCCTAACTGTGTGGCTCCAGCAGCTTAATAATAAGTCTCCTATGACCTGTTAATAGGAAGTACGAACATCTTAAAACGGGCTCATAAGTGCTTATTAAGACTAGAAAATAAGTTGGATCATGTTATAAAACCTTAATGGACCCTTTGAAACATTTCGGGTTAAGGTTATTGGGCTAACGAGCCCAATAAGCTCACCCGAGCTTATTTTTTCAGCTTAACAGTTTCACATAAACCTATATAAGTCAAATGAGTGCTTATGTGCTTTTATAATCTTAAATGGACCATTTATTTGCTTAATAGGCTTCAACGAGTCCAATAAGCTCAATAAGATCAAATAAGCTTACCCAAGCTTATTTTTTAGCGTTAATAGTTTCATTAAGCTTAAATGAGCTTAATGAGAGCTTATGTGCTTTTAGAATCCTTATTGGATCATTAATTTGCTTAATGGACTTTAACGAGCCCATTAAGCCCAATAAGCCCAATAAGCTAAAATAAGCTCATTCGAGCTTATTTATAAGCTCATTCGAGCTTATTTATAAGCTGCACAGCTTATATGGCTTATTGGAGCTTAATAAAACCTATTGTCACTTGTTAAAACTTAATTGGGCTTAAAATGCAAATTTTTACAAGTTAAGGGACTAAAAGTGTCAATTTGTAAACTTGAGGGTTAAAACTGCCAAAACTGATTTTATCAGTCTAGGGACTGTTTTTGACATTGTGAAACTTAAAGGGTTGTTTTGAAAGTATAAGGACCTAAAGTGTAATTTTTGTAAAGTTGAAGGACTAAAGGTGTAAATGTGGAAACTTAAGGGTTTAAAATGTAAATATTATATTTTCATAAACATAAGGACTGTTTTTGTAAATATAGAAAACCTAAGGGTATTTTATGAACGAAAGTGATTTTAATAAACACTTAGCGAATCGGACAAGTTATAATATTTACCGGATATTATACAAATTAAAACACGACTTAATAAATATGTATATTTATTAATAACGTTTATACATATACTTGAACGTGTGTAATCGTATACCTTCCCAAGAGCCAACAAGTAAAGACAAATACAATAAACATGTGCACCACCACACAAGTGATAACAGTATATATAAACTAGCAATTTATTGTAGTTTATGCATTAAGTCGTTAGCCTAAACTTGTAGACTAAGACTGGCCGTATTTACTTAGGTATTTGACGGTGAGATTCATTTGCCATACTTGGATATATTTATCATTCACAGGGGACTACCTACTAAGGTGAGTTCATAGCCCCATGCTTTACAATTATTTAAATGTTTTACATCTTTGGGGTGAGAACATGCTTTGTTTTACAAATTGGACGCAAGTACATTTTATACAATGATTACGTGTTTTTCCTAGTAGATAACAATAACCACTGACCTTTATCAGAACTGTCTTTACTAGATTGTAAGCGCGAGTGATTTATAAATTGATCTCTTTGGGATTGACGTCCCGTTTGGGTGAGTACGCTCACTGTGCCGGTTTGCGGCAACAAACGTTTATACCATGTGATTTTGGGATGTTGCGGGTTAGAACATCATTCACGGGCATTGTTAGCAATATATTGCATTCATACATGTCGAGCTTCAATGTCATGAGCTTAGGAAAACGTAATTACTTTTATGATGTTTGCATTTGTTGCTTAATCATACACTTGGAAATCTTGCGGTCCTACAATTGATTTACATAAACCTATGAATTCACCAACTTTATGTTGACGTTTTAAGCATGTTTTTCTCAGGTCAATAAGGCACGAGGTGCCCAGATACATTGGGGGTCACTCTTTGGAGAAAGTCAATACTAAAGATTTGGGTCATATTACATTTTGGGAACATTTGTTATAAACCGAAATCTTTACTTATATTGTCAAACAATTTGAAGCCATGAGCTTATGTAATGAACAAGTATTTTGTTAATCCAATGTATCTTTTTAAAATGACACGTTAGTGGTCGTTCTCATATCTTGTGCTATTGATCTATGAAGTAACGCCCTCGGATATTCAATATTCCGCTGCGACTCAGATTTGGGGGTGTTACAGATTGGTATCTAGAGCCAAGGTTATAGAGAACCATGTCAAAAGTTTTGTCTGGACTATAACCATTTTCAAACACTGCATTCACAAATGGGGTTTTCACAAGACACACTTACATTACTTGTTTGCAATCTATCATATATGCTTACATGACATACACTGTTTTAGCATTAGTAGTTTACTAATTGCTTGCATGATTGATATACAAGTATATAAATTATATTACATATATTACTATAAGAGTCTTAAAATTAAATACTTATATAAGTTATTTTTGTTTTTACAGCAGTCATGTCTTCTGCATCATCTGTGGTTACCTACACTTCCGTCTACACCGATTCTGAGCCAGGGAGGGTATTTTGGGGAGCTGACGAGGAGTTGTCAGACGGTGGTTCTCCACGAGTCATCGTACACGGATACGATGGATTCCCGATGCAGCCGGTAGCCCCACCATCACCGGATTACATACCTGGCCCCGAGGAGCCACATACACTACCAGTACCACAGGACGAGGATGAGCGTGAGCCTATGTTCATACAGCCACATGATCCTGACTATGTGCCAGAGCTTATGTACCCTGAGTATATACCATTAGAGGATGAGCATGTGTTTCCGACAGAGGAGCAGCCATTCGTCCTGTTGTTTCACTACTATGAGTAACAGGATATGTTGTTGAGTCGGATCCAGAAGAGGATCCAGAGGAGTATGAGGATGATGAGACGGAGGATGGTCCTGTTGACTATCCCATGAACGGGGGAGAGGATGGAGATGATTATGACGGCTATTCATTCGGGGATGACGCCTAGGATGAGGGTGAGGATGCGGAGGAGGTAGAGGAGCACTTAGCTCCGGCCGACTCCGCTATTGTTGTACCTACTGTTAAGCTTGTTTCCCGACCCGAGGGAACAAAGCCTGTTACACCAACACCCTCTACTAACATTACTATCACTAGATCTAGGATTACTGTCCTGCTTCAGGCTTCTATATCCCTTCCACCAGAGGCAGAGGTTGAGAGACTTCTAGCCATGCCTACTCCACCACCATCACCACCTATCTCACTATCACCTCCCTCTGCAGGGGAGCGCCTTGCTAGGTACACGACCCCATCTGTACATGCATCACCACCACCTGTGCCATCACCATTACTACCATCATCTGGGTGTACCAACCCAAATCCAGACCACTCAGGATTAGCCTCCACTCAGGCCCTTGTTTGATGCAGGTTTCCTGCCGCTATACCATCACTCCAACTACCACCACTACCACCATCTCTATACATACCACCACCTGTTGACCGTAGGGATGATATTCCCGAGTCTAAGCGGCCACCTCGTAAGAGGTCATGTTTATTTGCTCTAGGCCCCAGGTATAAGGTCGAGGAGAGTTCTACTGCTAGACCTCTGCGGGGTAGACTATGGGTTTGTCAGTACCTTAGATGCTGAAGAGAGACGACGGGGGATTAGAGAGGTTGGGTATGGTATTAGGGATACTTGGGTGGATCCGGCAGAGGCAGTTCCTGAGATAACACCTATGACCATGGGAGAGGTCAATACTAGGGTTACAGAGCTTGCTGAGCTCCATGAGCATGATACGTAGGACTTATATGCTCTACTAGAGGATGCTCAAGATAGTAGGACTCGCATATCACATCAAGTCACTATGGAATCACAGCGGGTCGACTTGCTTATGGAGGATAGGATAGCTTATCAGGAGACAATATTGATTATGGAGGAGGAGGCTTATGCTTCCTGAGAGGCTTGGGCTCATGCGATAGGATTGAGTCAGGCAGACCATTATGAGCTTCAGACCTATCGTAAGCAGGTATATGCACACGAGTCCCAGCTCCATACACATCAGACACAGCTACAATTGCAGGGTACTCTTATTTAGACACATCACAAGGTACATGAGACTCGCTCCCAGATGCAGCAGACTGAGATGGCAGAGCTTCAAGAGACTGACCGTAGACGTAAGGCACAGATGGTAGAGATTCTCCGAGTGATGAGAGACATGAGACGAGAGATGGGTGACATGCAGGCCGAGTTATTAGCACTATGAGAGCAGCAGAGGAGAGCTAGACAGCCAAGACCAGATGTTAGAGTTCCAGATCATCAAGATGCTTCTAGGGATGTGGATAGCCACATCTAGTGGTTTATATCATTTTACTTTACTAGGCAGTTGTTCAGGCATGTTAAGTATTAGGGGTTCTCCCCGCTAGCATAGCCTTAGATCTTTTGTATTGTATTTTGTGTACCAAAAACTATTTCACTGTAAATTTTCTCCAATGTTATGATTGAAAATAGATGTGTTTGTTGTACTATATACTCTCTTGTATTGTGTCTCATCTGTAACATTATTGTATGTCTTGTTCACGATCCTCACATTTTGTCTCTGGTAATTTAGACGAATCATGGCACCTGTGACAAGACGTGGATTCCCGAATACCCCACCTAATAACACCAACCCAAACAACATGACTCCAGAATCCGTTCAAGCTATGATTGATCAAGCTCTTCTGCGAAACTCCACCAATGGAGACAAAAGCCACAGTTCACACGGGGATAATCGAAGGAATGTACAAACTACACGCCCTTGTTTCTACGATGACTTCATGAAATGTCAACCTTTAAACTTCAAAGGAAATGAAGGCGTTGTCGGTTTAACCCGGTGGATTGAAAAGATGGAATCAGTTTTCCATATCAGTGGTTGTGCTATTGAAAATCAGGTTAAGTTTGCCACCTGCACTCTGTTAGGGGCCTGCTTTGACATGGTTGGATATGGTAGATAAGAACCTTAGGTCTGATGCATATTCGATGGACTTGGGAAGTACTCAAGAAGAAAATGGCGGGACAAAAGTATTTTTGCAGGGTTAAAATCAAGAAAACTAAAATTCTAGTTGTGGAACTCTAAAGGTTTCTAAGGAACGATGTTACAACATACACTGAACGTTTCAAGATGCTATCCCTGATATGTACCAAGTTTGTTGCTAATGAAACTGAGAAGGTTGACAAGTACATCAGTGGACTCCCTGATAACATTTATGGAAATGTGAAGTCTTCCAGACCCAAGACGTTGGATGAGACTATTGAGTTGGCCAACGACTTGATGGATCAGAAACTCCGCACCTATGCAGAAAGGCAGACTGACAACAAAAGGAAGGCTGATGATTCATCCAGAAACAACCATGGCCATCAACAACAACCCTTCAAGAGACAGAATGTCGCCAAGGTCTACAATATGGGGGCGGGTGAAAAGAAGCCGTATGGTGGATCTTTGCCCAAGTGCACCAAGTGCCATTTTCATCACAATGGCCCGTGCACTCAGAAATGCCACAAATGTAACAAGGTAGGGCAATAGGGCAGTTCCCAAGGGGAATGGTTGTTTTGAATGTGGAGCTCCAGGACATTTCAAGAGAGATTGTCCAAAATTGAAGAATAAGGATGGGGGAAATGGGAATGCACAAGGCTGGGTATACGCAGTTGGAAATGCAGAGAAGAATGGGAATGCATCGAGGAACCCAGACTCTAATGTCGTCACGGGTACGTTCCTCTTAAACAACCGCTATGCATCTATCTTATTTGACACTGGTGCCAATAGAAGTTTTATATCTACTGCGTTTTGTTCCTGATTGCTTCGCCCCAACTATTAGAAATTAGTGTATGACGTCGAATTAGCTGACAGGAAAAATAGTCAAATAAACATATTGTACTGGTTGCACTCTTTAAATTTCTTAAATAATCCGTTTTCACATAGATCTAATTGACCCGTAAGAACTTGTGGTAGTTTTGACGTTATTATAGCATGGATGGTTAAGAGTTGTCAGCCGAGATCGTCTGTGCTGATGTGAAAACTTGTTCAAATTCCCTATGTGAATGAAACCTTGATTTTTCGTGGTGACGAAAGTAACAATGGTAGAGGATCTTGGTTGACCATTATCTTATGTTCAAAGGCTCAAGAGTACATGGCGAAAGGATGTCGGATCTTTTTAGCACATATATCCGCCAAGAAGGAGGAGGACAAGTCGGAAGGAAAGCAACTTAAGGACGTACCTATCGTTCAAGATTTTTAGGATTCGAAGTGTTTTCCCGAGGGACTTACAGGGTCTTCCTCCGCCTCGACCGGTGGAATTTCCAGATCGACTTGATTCAAGAGTCGTGCCATGCTCGACGTGTATCGATTGCCACGTTCGAATGAAGGAATTGTAGGAATATCAATGCTAGCGCTTTCGACAAAGGCTTTATAAGACCTAGTTCCTCACCTTGGGGAGCCCCAGTCTTATTTGTCAAAAAGAAGGATGGATCATTCAGGATGTGCATTGACTACCATGAGTTAAATAAGCCAATAGTGAAGAATCGTTATCCACTCTTGAGGATCGACAATTTATTCGATCAACTCCAAGGATCCAGCATTTATTCAAAGATAGATTTGAAGATCGGTTATCCATAGCTAAGGTATCGAGAACAAGACATTCCAAAGACGGAATTCCGAACTCGGTATGGTCATTACGAGTTTCAGGTTATGCCATTCGGGCTAACAAACGCACCTGCAGTATTCATGAACCTCATGAACCGAGTGTGCAAGCCCTTATTGGATATGTTCGTAATCGTCTTCATTGATGATATACTTATTTATTCAAAGGACAAGAAAGAGCACGAAGAACATCTTAAGGCAATTTTGGAATTGCTTAAGAAGGAGAAGTTGTATGCCAAGTTTTCAAAGTGTGAATTTTGGATTTCGAAGTACAATTTTCTGGTCACATCATTGATGGCATGAGGCATTCATGTGGATCCAGCAAGATAGAATCTATCATGGATTGGGCATCTCCTAAGACATCATGGAGTATCCGCCAATTGTATTTAGGTCTTGCTGGTTACTATCGAAGGTTTATTGAGGGATTTTTGAAGATTGCTAAATCAATGATGAAGCTTACTCAGAAAGGAATCAAGTTTGACTGGGGTGAAAAGGAAGAAAACGTTTTTCAATTAATAAAGTAGAAGTTGTGCAGTGCACCAATTCTGGCTTAACCTGAAGGAAGCAAAGATTTTATGGTCTATTGTGATGCTTCACACAAGGGTTTAGGTGTTGTGTTGATGCAGGAGGAGACTGGGATTGACTAGGTTCTCGCAACTAAAAAAATTCCCGAGGGAAGACAACTCCTTCCACTCATTTGATTTTGAACTTGGATTCGGTCGTGTTTGCTCTAAAGATATGGAGGGACCATTATCTATATGGAACCAAATGTACCGTATTTACCGACCATAAAAGTCTGCAACACATCCTTGACCAGAAGGAGCTTAACATGAGGCAATGCTGTTGGCTAGAATTGCTAAGCGATTACGATTGTGACATTGTTATCCCCCCGGGAGGCAACGTAGTGTTCGACGCCTGAGCCGATAAGGAACGGGATTAAGCATGCGGGGTTCGAGCCTTTTAGTTATGACTATTGGCTTGGATCTTCCCAAACAAATTACTAAAAGCTGCATGATCGAAGACTAAAAACCAGAGAATCTTGAGAAAGAGATGTAGGTGGTATGATCAGAAGGGATACACCCAAGGAAAAGTTAAAACCACGTGCCGATGGAACCTTATGTTTAAACGACAAAAGTTGGTTGCCTTGCTATGGCAACTTAAGATCCGTGATTATGCACGAATCCCATAACTTAAAATATTATATCCATCTCGGTTCCGAAAAGATGTATCAAGACATGAAGAAGCTATATTGGTGGCAAAATATGATAGTGCACATCGTACCTATGTAGCGAAGTGCTTGACCGTGTGCAAAGGTCAAGCCGAACATCAGAGGCCATCGGGATTGTTTAGTCCAACAGCAATACCGAGTGTGGAGGTTGGGATAATATCACGATGGATTTTATCACCAAGCTTCCTAAGTCATCACAAGGTTTTGACACCATCTGGGTGATTGTGGATCGACTTACAAAATCTGCTTACTTCTTGCCAATAAGGGAGAATGATCCATTCGACAAGTTGACAAGGTTGTACCTGAACAGGATAGTGGGAAGACACAGAATACCTGTTTCAATCATCTGTGATCGTGATGGGAGGTTCACATCAAACTTTTGGAGATCATTTCAGAAAGCTTTGGTACAGGATCTTGTATGGCACGCGTTTATTATGGAAACGCTCAGGCAGAGCGACGGGGACTATTAAAATCTCGAGGACATGCTCACGTGCTTGGCGTTGTCGATTTGAAAGGGTTGGGTTAAGCATTTGCCATTAGCCAAATTTTCGTATAACAACAGTTATCACGCTAGCATAAAGGCCGCACCTTACGAGGTAATTTATGGCTGAAAATGTCAATCACCTGTATGCTGGGCCGAAGTTGGAGAAGCTCAACTGACCGGTCTGGAAATGATCCAAGAAACAACGGAAAAGATTGTCCTGATCAAGCTGAGAATTCAAGCTGCTCAGGATCGACAAAAGAGAGATAGCGGTGATTTGAAGCGGAAGCGATGGAGTGCGAAGTTTGAGGATAGGGTTTCTGCTCAAGGTCTCGCCTAGGAAAGGGGTTGGTCGATTCGGTAAGTTAGTGCATGTTGAAACCGAGATATGTGGGAACTTTCATGGTGTTATGCCAGGTTGGGAAGGTTGCCTACAGGCTGAACTACCTCAAGAATAAAGCAGGGTTCACAATACCTTTCCATGTGTCTAATCTGAAGAATGTACGAATGACGAACCATTAGCCATGTCGTTGGAAGGATTCACGTTGATGATATGCTCAGTTTGTGAAAGAGCCATGAAATCATGGAACGGGGAGATCCAAACAATTAAAGCGACGCCGGTTACCTTGGTTAAAGTTCGTGGAACTCTAGGACGAGGTCCTGGTTCACCTTAGACGGGAAGATTCATTAAACAAGAAATACCCTTACCTTTTCACAAAAAACCAGCCTTCGTATTTTTTGTCATCCACTACAAGGTCTTAAGCTTTGGGGACAAAGCTCTTTTAACGGGTGGAGACTGTAACATTTCTTAATTTTAGGTCATTTTACGACTCCTATTATTCTTCACTATTTATTTTAGTCCGATACGCGTTGACTTTTAAATTAACTTTTAAGCATATCGCGTGACTAAAAAAACATATCATTTAACGTAATCGGTCCCAAATAAATTAAGGGTTTACACAAGCAAGTGTTATAAAATTATTAGAAGGTTAATTATGACTTTTGCGTCGTTTTATTTTTTTATTCGGTCCCGTAAAGGGTTACTCGTTTCACAATAAAATTCGTTTAGACACACCTCATGAAACACCTAGACTTGCTAGACTCAAACCAATAACCATTTTAATCCTTAAACCAAAGATTACTTCAATTATTGTGGTAATACCATTATGGTCGAATTGGGTAGACACAAAACCATAATACAATGGATACTTTATACATATCTTTGTTACACATCCTTTTAATTAAGTTTTGTACCATGATAATCTTAATAATATTTCAAACCCTTCTTTCCCTCTATAAGCTTACACGTCTCACCCTCCCTAAACAACTAGAAAATATTCCTAAGTACATGTACAACAAGGGCTAATTAAAGATTATCCTTAATGTCCCTAATTAGCTAAAACCCATTGTGTAATAACCACTTTGGATCCCTCTTTCCTGCTCTTGATAACCGCGGCCAACACACATCTTACATATACCCTTAAATCATAAAAAAATCCTAAGAGAAATCTTTCTGTTACCATGATCTTGTAATAAGGATTATGTACTCAGGTGGTTTATAGAAAAAACCATTTGAGCTAACTAGTAACCTCAAAAACCACTATATAGGGCATGGTTTGGCTTTAGATTAGGACTAAAGGAGCTAACAAGTTCTTAAGCCTATATAAACTCACTCCCACTTGACCTTAAACATTTTCTCACAACTCTTAAACTCACAAACTCTCTCAATCAAAACCATATGTTTTCTCTTTTGGTTTCGGGTTCATCACAAGCCGGAGAACACAACCATGAAGTGCAAGCAAACACTTGAGTTATTAATCTAGGGATACCATTGTCTGCTCGGTCATACGTTTAAGGGGTTGACGGCAATAAGGAAGTACTCGGGTTTAAGCTAGGCCTTCAGGGTGTACCACTTTGGGTGTCTTTCCTAACTTGAAACCAATCTCTCGGACTATTGTAAAAGTAGCGTTCAAAGCTTTCTCCCACCCCCCCCCCCCCGCCATACCCCCCCCCCCCCCCCCCCCCTCACATCTCCAAATGTTTTCTTTGATTTTAGTGATTGGTCACAGTAGGTTTGTAAAATAACAAACTACTTGAGCCATGCGAATGCTTAAATGCAAAGCATGCATGTTATACGCGTACAACTACACATATGTTGTATTATCACTTGTGGGTGGTGTAAGAGAGAATACGTGATTTAAAAAATAAGCTAAGGCCTCTTAAACCGTGTTCCACTAAATTACTAGAATGGTGTGTACCAATGTTGAATTTATTAAATCATTAGAATGAAATACACGAAAACCACACGTAAACTTTTCATGAACACTTGATGGTTTGGCTTGCGAAAGAGTATACGAGCTAATAGAACGATTTCATGTGATAAAACACGATCAAGTAGTGCTTATCTAGTGCTTAATTAAAGACTATAAGCCTTAGATCCCAACTAGTAAAGCTTAACGGGGCCACAAATGGTTCGTTAATCCCAACAGGCCGCGTCTGAAGGGTGCCCACAGCTTATTAATAAGTCTTTGAGCTTATTAAGAAGCTAATTATACTTGTGGAATTATACGAACCATGATGTAAAATATGAAACCTACCAGCTAATTGGGCTTGACAAGCCAATTACCATAGACCCAACCGTGAGCCCATATGCACACAAATAAGCGTTAAACAGCTGTGTGTGTGTTAGGTGTATGTTGTGGTTATTAACCTTATTGTAGGCTTAGAAAATGCTAATGGACTACATTAGACAAGACTTGACCACCCCCCCCTCCACCCTACTCCCCCCCCACCCTAACCACCCCCCCCAAGCCACTTAAATGTAGCCTAAAGACTAGCCCACCCATTAACGGGGCATATAGTTATGGAATAGCCATTGGAAGTACGAACAACTGTTTTAAACGGGCGTGTCTATAAGTGCTTATGAAGACGTAGAAAATAAGTGGATTCAGGTTGTATAAAACCTTAATGGACCCTGTTGAACCATTTCGGGTTACGGTTTTATTTGTTCCCATTATTTTGTATAATTTCTTTTGTTCCCACCCACCCCCCCCCCCCCCCCATTATTATTTCTTATTTATTATTTTTTTTTTTGTTTGGGCTAACGAGCCCAATAAGCTCAAATTAGCCACTTGAGCTAATTTTTTTCAGATTTTAACAGTGTCCACATAAACCTATATAAGCAAATGTGTGCTTATGTGCTTTTAGAATCTAAATGGACCATTTATTATGCTTTAATAGGCTTTCAACGAGCCCAATATGTCAATAGTCACCAAGCGTGGTGTTAGCATTACGTTTCAGTGTGAGGTGTAATGAGCTTAAGTGAGAGCTTATTTGCTTTTAGAATCCTTATGGACCATTAATTTGCTTTAATGGACCTTTACCGACGCCCCACTAAGCCCAATAAGCTAAAATAAGCTCATCCGAGCTTATTTATAAGCTGCCACAACTTATATGGCTTATTGGAGCTTAATAAAACCTATTGTCACTTGTTAGAACTTAATTGGGCGTGTATGTAAAGGTAAATTTTTACAAGGTTAAGGGGACTTAGTGTGTCAATTCGGTTAAACGTGACGGGTTTTTAAAACTGCATATGAGTGATTTTATAAGTCTAGGGACTGTTTTTGACATTCTGAAACTTAAAGGCCTGTTTTGAAAGTATAAGGACCTAAAGTGTAATTTTTGTAAAGTTGAAGGACTAAAGGTGTAAATGTGGAAACTTAAGGGTTTAAAATATAAATATTATATTTTCATAACATACGGATTTGTTCTTGTAAATATAGAAACTAAGGGTATTCTTATGGACGAAGTGATTTAATAAATACTTAGAATGGACAAGTTATAATATTTATCGGATATTCTACAAATTAAAAACGACTATTAAATATGTATATTTATTATTTACTGCGTTAGATTACATATACTTGAAATCGTGTTTAATCGTATACCTCCCAAGAGACCAACAAGTAAAGACAAATACAATAAACATGTTTACCACACCAGTGATAACAGTATATATAAACTAACCAATTTTATTGAAGTTTATGCATTTAGTCGTTAGCCTAAACTTATAGGACTAAGATTGGCGTATTTACTTATGTGTATTTAACGGTGAGATGAGATTTCATTTGCCATTACTTGGATATATTTAGTTCAAAAGGGGAACTACCTACTAAGGTGAGTTCAGTTCATAGCCCTCGTGTGCTTTACAATTATTAAATGTTTTACGTGTCTTTGGGCGTGAGGAATAGCGTTGTTTTACAAATGGGACACAAGGGTACATTTTATACAATGATTACGTGTTTTGCCTTATAGTAGCGGATAACCCATGAGCCCTTTAATCAATGATATGTCAATTACTAGATTGTTAAGCGCGGAGTGTTATAAATAGATCTATTTGGGATTGACGTCCCCGTTTGGGTGAGTAGCTCTCACTGTGCCGGTTTACCGGACAACAAACGTATACCATGTCGGATTGGGATGTTGCGGGTTAGAACATCATTCTACGTGTGGCCGTGTTGGCATATATTGCTATCATAATGTCGAGCTTTAGTGTCATGAGCTTAGGAAAACGTTATAATTACGTGTGTGTATGATGTTTGGCATCTGTTGCTCCGTGTAATTATACACTTGGATGTGTCATGCGGACCTACAATTGATTTACATAAACCTAGACTTCACTAAACCTTTATGTTGACGTTGTTAAGCATGTTTTTTTTTCCCTCAGGTCAATAAAGGCACGAGTTTGGGAGTGGGGGGGGGGGGGGGGGGTGGTGCCCAGATACACTCCTCCCCCCGGGCGCGCTACACTCCCTCATATCCCCCCCCGCTGCTCGACCCACCCCCACACCACAAAAGATTTGGTCGTATTACATTTTAGGAACATTTGTTATAAACTTGTAAATGCATTACTTATATTGCGAAACAAAGTGAAGCCTTGAGCTTATGTAATGAACAAGTAGTGTTATCCAATGTAGTTCTTTTTAAAAACGACACGTATTGGGCAGTTTTCTCATATCGGGTGCGTATTGATCTATGTAGTAAAGCCTCGGATATTTGTGTGTATTCCGCTCGAACTCAGATTTGGGGGTGTGTTACATATAGTAAGTATTAGGATGTAGATAAAGGCATATGCATTCCGAGACCGCATAGTAAGTATTAGGATTTGCTTGATAAGAGGCACTAGTATTAACCTATGTTTTAAACCTGTAATTGTTATAATGATCACACCGATCATGTAACTATCCCACACCCTTGCCATGCACTCATTTTTAGTGCATGATACCCCTAGTACAATCCTCCAAACCTATCCTTTTTTCATGGTTCTCGTAATTTTCTGGTGGATTCCAGATTATTAATGAAGAGCATTGTTACCCTTAAACCAATCGTTACAACCAAATCGCCTTAGCATACCTTGCATGTACTCATTTTTAGTACATTATTGTGTTAACCCAAGTTAATTATTGAGTACACGGTTGTTAATTCCCTATCCTTGTAAATACAGTTTTGGGACGATTGGGATTCATGGTAGTATTTATTTCGCAGAAGAATAGGGAAGAAAAGTTAAATCAATACCCCCATACGTTGTTAGATGATCTCCATGTTATTTTAATCCACCTCAAATTGGATCATTAGTTAGATTGTAAATATCGAGTGTGTAAAAGCTCAAGTATAGGGGTACGTGTTATAAACCCCATGTTATGATGTACTATTTTATTAAAAAAATAGAAAAGAAAAAGAAAAGAGATTGATGTAGAGTTGTGTAGAGTTTGTATATCTTCGTCCGAGTCTTGGCTTAGCAACCAAACCAAAGTGTATTCGTGTAAATAATTAGCTAACCCTTCCACTCCAAATTCACCCAAAGTCACCACCCAAATGTATCCCATCCATTTCCGTTTCTGTTATATGTTATCTTACACCTACACCTCACAACCCTTTAAAATACCTCTTAGATAGTAATGAATAATGCTTGCACCTAGCGGTGGAGGTTTGATCCTTTACCAAGCCTATGGTAATTTATATGCTATGACAGGTAATGAGTGTTGATTTTCTGTTTCCCCCATATGTTATAATTTATTATACAACCGAGTGAAAGAGAGAATCCCAAACACTTATGTGAGGTGCTAGTATATACTTTCCATGCTTTTAATTACGAGGTCTAGAAGGTTGTGTTGTAGAATATGTTTAAAGAGTAGGTAAAATGACCCCTCATATTGTTATTGTCTAGGTAGAAAAGCCTATTTGCTTGAGGACAAGCAAATCTCAAGTGTAGGGGTATTTGATGAGGTGTCATTTTATACACTTTTTCAGGGTCGTTTAACCCCCTAAATCGTGCATTTATGCCCAAAATAGGTACTTAATCGTTCCTTTTTAGGTATTTCTCATTTGGAAGGCATTTGGAAGAATTACACGTGACTTGGAAACGGACAAGACTACGGACCTACACCAACATTGCTCAAGAATTTCTCTACAGTGGCTGGAGACGGCGTCACAAATACAACGTGACACCGTCACCACGAAGATCAAGACGGCATCACAAGATTCCACGACGGCGTCAGAGCATACGACCCAACCCATTATCTAGAATATTCTCTTTCATGACGGCATCACGATTAAAACGCGACGCCGTCACAGCGTTTTTCCTATATATACAAACCCGAATTTAGGGTTTTGAGTGTGTAACTTTAGAATAAAAAGAGGGTACGAACCCTAGTTCATTTAGCCGCTGTTAGGGACGATTTTAGGGCCTAAAAACCCTATTGTACTTCCTCCAACTCATGTTTTAATCAAGTAAGGTTTACTTAATCATTCAATATGTGTTATTGTGTGATTATTTATTGTTCTTGCTTTATCTTTAACATGCTTGGCTAAACCTCCTATTGTGTTTATTTATGATTGTATGAAACCTAGAATGTAGATCTTAGTGGTGTTGCTTCTTGTTATGGATGTGCGTGTTAGGCTCTAGAAAACTAGTTTTTGTCTATGTCGCTGTTGATATGTCTAGGGAAACATGATTATGTAGAAAGGATACCATCAGGTAACAGTCTTCATACTACCTTGCCCCCTAATATGGTTGATCCACTTTTAATATATTTCACATGCACTTAGTGTAGTCCTAAGGGCCATGTAATAGTCTTCATACTACCTTACGTGTGCGTTGCTCTAGCGGAATACTAAGTAGACGGCCGGGTTTGTGTAATTCGTTTATGACTTAGGAAATAGTTACATAGATCATCACAAGGGTGACAAGGCAACAACACTAGGAGAAGCAATATAGGGAGTAATACATGATTAAATAAACATAGTCTTTTATTATATTGTTATCACCAGTAGCGTAGAATATATTTAGTTAATAGCTAAAACCAACCACCTCTCCAATTATATGATTTACTTGCTTTCCATAAAATACAAAAAATACAAAAATAATCTTCCTTCAACCCTTAGAATTCTGCTAGACCGTGATCAAGCCTTCCCAACCTATTCCTTGAGTGAACGATAACAACCCTCCGAGTCTTGTCTATACTACTACTACAACAATTAGGTGCTCTGCCTAGGGAGTTGTAAAACTTCTTGTAGAAGTCCTACGACGACCGCATCAGGAAATCGAATCCATGCTTAGTATGAACAATTGACCCATAGAACTATGATATTTAGGAGTTATTTATCACATGAATGCTTGATATTGATAAATCTAAAGTACTGTCCATTTTATGAATTTATCTTTAAAAATAAATTGTTGGAAAATCATAAATTCGAAATTATTTTAACCAGTCCAGAAAGTACGCCGGTTTTTGGATAAAACCGTTGCACTTTGTCAATTTTCCAAGAAGTACGCCGCACTTCATTGAAGTATGCCACACATTTTACACCAGAAAGTCACAGAATGTTTGCAAAACCATCAAAACCTTGACCATTTATACCAAATCATTTCTAACATTACTATACACTTTATTGTTGATTGTTTCTAATGTGTAGACTTTGGGAGGAAACGATGATGAGGCCGGATCATCAAGACCCAAACGCTCTAGACAATTTGAAACCGTAGAAGAAGTATTGCTTCCATAAGTTCACCATGAGTTTTTGCTATGGGAAGGTTGCACCAGAGAGGCGAAGTCTAGGTACAACACTAAATTAGCCCAATTGCTCCCTAGACATATTTACTCGCCATGTGTCATGAATTGGGATATACTAAATAGAATGGGGTGTGATGGAGAAATCGATGATATGTTGAGGATTAGGTTGCGTGAAGCTGGATCGAATGAAGAGGTGTTCAATTATGTGGCATAGATTAGAGCTTTTAACATCAATGAACCAATTTATGCAGAGCTTTGCCACAAGTTTTATTCAACCTATGAATTTGATGAAGTTTGTACTGATGATGAATTGCAAACCAAGAAGATCATCAAGTTTAGACTTGGTGGCCGTGCTCACAGTTTGACCTTATTGGGATTTGCTCGAAGATTGGGACTATATCATGCTGATGAGCTTGATGAGGAAGGTTTTAATGTTTACTTTGAAGGAGGTTTACGTAGTGATGAGCATTTTAATGCTCAAGAGTATTGGTTGAGCATTAGCCGAGAGGATAACCTTGGTTTATCTAGGAGTCATACTTCTACTATCAGGAGCCCAGTTTTGAGGGTGATTCACAAGATGATCACTTATGGTTTGTGTCAAAGGACGACTAGGTATGACAAGATACAAAAAAATGATTTGTGGCTATTGAGTATGTTTGATGCTAGACACCAAAATGGGTATGCGAATGTGGCTTGGTTGATTGCGAGGTGGATGAAGAGAAAATGTGCTGGCACTCAGAGGGAAAGTCAGATTTGTTGTTGACAGTTTATCACAAAGATTGCTAGAAAGGCAAGGGTGTTGACAGATGATGTGATAAGGAGTATGAGTGCTCTAATTTATTGTAGAGATTTGGATACAACTACACTTAGGGAGTTGATCGACTCTGAGGGTAGATTGATTCGTGAGGACCCACAGCTGGATGTACAAATAGTTGCTATTCCTAGGCCTTTGAGAGCATCTATGCAAGACCTGTATGATAGGATAGGTAGTATGGAGATACGTCACTAGGCTATAGAGAGGATGGGGGTATAGGCAGTCATATCACTGGGACAGGTACTATGGAGTGTTTGAGCACATGGCCAGGGTTTACAATGTTCCATTACAGTGAGCCTATAACCTACCTGGTTATGCTCAACCATAGTATGATCGGTATTATCAGCAGTACCAACCTCCACCACCGCAGTATCAGCAGTAGCAGAATGATGAGGATGATAAGTAGTGTCGAGATGACATAAGTTGGTTGTGTGATGCATGTTTTGGGTCATGTGTGTTTTAAAACAAATTCTCTGAACATTATTATTATTATTATTAGTACTACTATGGTGTGTATAATGCCTTTGTTGGCATTAAAACAATATCTTATTACTCTCTAATATTAATTAGGAATATTATTATTATTTGTGTGTGCTATGCAGTATTTATATTTGTAATAGGAAAAAAAAGAAAAGGACACGAGACAGAAATGGCGTAAAGCAAAGATTCAGAATATCAATCATAATTGAAGTATTATTTCACTTTATCATTTTATCTTTCTCTATAATATTTCACATTAGGGACAATGCTCATATTAAGTATGAGGGGGGGGGGGGAGGAAAGATAAACTGGAAAAGTTAAGAAGAAAAAAGTTAAATGATTTTTTTTGAAAAATAACATTTTATAATCACATATAAGCAATCTGACTCTGGATTGATAACATTACTAGCATATTTATACCACCCAAAAGAAGACTGTGAGGATTAGATCTTAAGAATCCGAGTATCCATTTTTGATACCTAAGATAATTTTTATCTTTAGCTTCCTCGAGTTAAGGTTTGAATGCAATTGCAAGTGTCTCATCCGTCGTTACGGCTGTGTATTTGTAGTTTGTCGCCTTTTTTGGAGCATTGGTATTGATTAAAATTATATGAGTGTGCCGATGATTTGTGTCAGGAATACAAAAGTATCGGTCACTTCCATTAATATCATTAGATAGCTCGTTAAGTAATATTTGGAACCTTAATAGGCTAGCTTAGGAAAAGCCCATGGAAACCCCATGGAAAAGCCATATGGCCGGCCTAGGTAGGAGTATTTAAACCCTTTCCATGATATGGAAAGGGTGTTGGTTGAACCATTTTTCTCACAATACAAGTGTGTGTTTTACATGTGTTCTCCCTTCCATTCTCTCTCTAACTTTCTCTCTCTAGTTCATAAGTGTGTGAATTCAGGAACCTACAATTGGTATCAAGAGCCATGGGGTGATTGTGTCGGTTTTGTGTGCGTTTTATAGGTGTTTCTAGGCATGTCTTTGGTTCGAACCATTCAAAAGATCTTCATCTTTTGTAGGTTTCCAACCATAAAGTTTGATACTTTCTTATTCTATTACCTTAGTATAGTCTAGTTGTACAAGAAAAACCTTGGCAAAACTTTAAAATCTTGATCTTTTTAAGATTTTTTCGAAAAAGAGGGTTTTTGTACTTGAATCTTGATTTCAAATTTTTTGTGTCAAAAACGTTAAAGTTTGTGTTTTTAAGGTTCTAATAGTCTTAGATAGGTAAGAAGTACAAGAAAAATCAGGTTAAAACGTCAAAAAGTGAGTCTTTTTAAGATTTTTATGTTTTGAGATTCGAAGGTGTGTAGGCGAATTATACGAGTACGATAGGCGAATTATACGTATTTCATTTGGGCGATTTATACGTTACTTGCTAAGGCAGTTATACGTATTTATTCAGGCGAGATATACGTAATCTATTGGGCGATTTATACGTTATACTTCAGGCGAGTTATACGTATTTATTCAGGCGAGATATACGTAATCTATTGGGCGATTTATACGTTATACTTCAGGCGAGTTATACATGTTTATTCAAGCGAGATATACGTTAATTTTCAAGGCGAATTATACGAGATTCTCTTAGGCGATTTATACTTTATTTTTCTAGGCGAATTATACACTTTTCCATTATGAGATTTATACACTTTGCTTGGGAGAATTATACGCTTTGCTTGGGAGAACTATACACTTTCATTAGGAGAATTATACGGCTGTTCTTTGATTTGTAAAATCCCGTGAAAATTTATTTTCTTGGTTTTATCAAGAATTGTAAAATCCCGTGTATTCCAAAGACTCAATCACATTAATCAAATCTCATTTTAACACAACAACCTCCAATCACTGTACGATCATCTTTCATCTTATCACATATAAAATCAAAATGGATTCAATGATTCCAATTGGTCAAAAGAATACTCTTGCTGAGTACATGATACTCTCTGGTGCTGACAATCGTCCACCAATATTGGACAAAGACCTGTATGATTCTTGGAAAAGTAGAATGGAACTATACATGCAAAATAGAGAGAACAAAAGAATGATACTTGAATCAGTCAAACACGGTCTACTCATTTGGCATACGATTGAAGAAAATGGGGTGACCAAGACTAAGAAATATGCTGAATTATCTGCTACAGAGAAAATTCAAGCTGATTGTGATCTTAAGGCAACTAATATCATTCTTCAAGGTCTACCATCTGATATCAATTCACTTGTTAATCATCACAGAGTTGCCAAGGATCTATGGGAAAGAATTCAACTACTAATGCAAGGTACCTCATTGACAAAGCAAGAAAGGGAGTGTAAACTGTATGATGCATTTGATAAGTTTGCTCACATCAAGGGGGAATCACTTCATCAATATTACTTGAGATTTACTCAGCTGATCAATGACATGAACATTTACAAAATAAAATTGGAGCAATTTCAAGTCAATACCAAGTTCTTAAACAGTCTTCCACCTTAATGGAGTAAGTTTGTGACAGATGTCAAGCTTCTAAAATATTTGGATACTACCAACTTTGATCAGTTTCATGCATATCTTCAACAACACGAACTCCACGCAAATGAAGTCCGTATTATGCGTGAGCGCAATCATGATCCACTTGCATTAGTTGCCAATCACCAGCAGACTCCGTCTTATTTTAACACTTATCAATCTTCGTACAACAGTCTACAAATCCAACAATAGTTTTCACCATCTTAGTCTCCTCAATATGGATCAACTCATTCCACACAACATTATTCATCTACTCATCCATCCACACCTCTTGCAATTTCTAATCCATCAACACCGTATTCAAATGCTTACACATCCTCAGTTCATTAAGATGCTTACCCACAACTATAATCCGTTCCTCAAATTGAATATACTGTCTCCATAGTTAATCAACAAAAAAATTTGGCTGAATTTCCATAGAAAGACTCTGGTCTAGCAGTTCTGGTGTTTAAGCAAGGAGATGACCCTATTGATGCCATTAACAAAATGATTCCATTTCTGTCGACTGTCGTCTCATCTCGTTTCCTTACTACCAACAATCAGCTAAGAAATTCTTCCAACCCAAGACAACAAGCAACTATTCATGATAGAAGGATGACTCTTCAACCAGTTCAGGGGAGACAAGGATCATTTGCTGCTGGTACTTCTAGAACAAGGGCTAACATCTCAGGAACAGGAGGGAATAATTTAGGTCAACAAAGGGTTATGAACTTTTTTAACTGCTAAGGGGAAGGACACATGGCAAGACAGTGCCCAAAGCCAAAGAGGAAAAGGGATGCTACATGGTTTAGGGATAAAGTTCTTCTCGTTGAAGCACAAGGAAATGGTAAAGTTCTAAATGAGGAAGAATTGGAATTCTTGGCAGACCCTGGAATTGCGAAAGGTCCAGTTACACAGACGATCATTACACACAATGCAGCTTATCAAGCAGATGATTTGGATGCATATGATTCTGACTGTGACCACTTCTCTACAACCAAGGTAGTTCTTGTGGCTAATTTATCTAGTTACGGATCAGATGTTCTCTCCGAGGTTGTCCAAATCATCTTGTGGTATTTGGACTCTGGATGCTCCAAGCACATGATTGGAGATCGCTCTCAGCTCACCAATTTCGTTCACAAGTTTCTCGGTACTGTCAAGTTCGATAACGACCAGATTACAAAGATTATGAGGTATGGTGACTATCAGATAGGAAATATCACAATTTCAAGGGTTTATTATGTGGAGGGACTAGGACATAATCTTTAGAATTCTTGGCAGACCCTGGTATTGTAGAAGGTCCTGTCACACAGACGGTCATTACACACAATGCAACTTATCAAGCAGATGATTTGGATGCGTATGATTCTGACTGTGATGAGATCTCTACTGCCAAAGCAGTTCTTATGGCCAACTTGTCCAGTTACGGTTCAGATGTTCTTTCTGAGGTACTACACTTTGAACACACTCATAATGATATGCTAAATTAAAGTGTGCAAGAGATGTCGTATACTAAACAAACTCATCTTGTGAATTATCCAGAGAATAAAGTAACTAGTGATAGCAATATCATTTCTTACTCTTAGTATCTGCTTGAAATACAAAATGCAGCTGTTCAGGATACAAATTCTTCTGCACAACAAGATGCCATGATATTATATGTGTTTGAACAACTGTCAAATCAAGTAACTAATTGCAACTAATTGTAACAAGGTCAATAAGGACAATCTAATTGCCAATGAATCCTTATTTGCTGAGCTTGAAATATACAAAGAACGGGTAAAATTGCTAGAAGAAAGGCAAAATGTGGATTTAAGTACTAAAGAAAAGCTTATAAAAATGATTTTGAAAAGGAAATTAACTCTCTTAAACAAACTCTTTCTGAACAATCAAAGGAAAAGGAATCGTTAACAACAACACTTAATGTTCTCAAAAACGAATCCAAGGAAAAGGAATCTAAGAATATTGATAACGAAATTGCTTTGGAAAAAAAGTTAAAGAACTGGACAATATTGTTTATAAAAAAGGTCAATCCGCACAAACGATGGCCTATGCACCATAGAAACTATAATTTTCTATGATAACAACCTAAAGAAGCTCCTTGGTTTTTCAAATCCATTTCTATCTTAAGTAAAGCTCAGCAATTATGCCAATGCTTTATGATGGTAATGTTATTGCTAAGGAAACCAATGTGATTTCAATTGCTGACTCTGAAAAAGACATTGATGCATGCAGAAGAAGAACAATGCAAAATGTTTTTAAACAAAAGTGATACCAATTGTTTTAGAAAACAAAAGTTAACATTAACCCAGTTAAATATGCCTGTCATAAATCAATTGACTGAAATTTTGGAAAACGATTGTTTTACAACAAGAATAGTCGCTGAACAAGCTTTCCTTCTCCCTGGTTTCAATTTTCAAAACCCTAACCACCTGAATTTCTAATGCATCACCTGTCAAATGGATGTTCCCTAGAGAACTACCAAAGGTAGTATTGGTGAATTCAAGCCCTAAAAAACAAACTTAAATTTTACCTGTCCATTTGACTTTGTGTGAAAGCAGGACAACACCCAATGATATTACAGAAGGTAAATGGGGGTTTGAACATACTAAAGCTGTTTTTATCAATGAAATTATTATATATTTTAAATCTTTAAAAGACATTTTTAATGTGTTTGATAAAGACCTTCTAAATGAAATAACAGAAGTACAAACAGTTTTCGACCAAATGGAAGCTGTTGTTCAACAGTGTTCAGTAGACAAACGATGTTTGGAAATTGCTAATAAACAAGTTTTAAATGAAAATGATCGACTCTTGGAACAAATCATTTCTCAAGATATTGTGAATATTGTTGTGAATTCTTCTGTGCATATAAATGATTCTATGAAAGTGAATGTGAATTATGTTGAGATGTGCAACAAGTGTCTGGAACTTGAAGCTGAGCTTATCAAACAACATAATATGGTTGAAAAAGATGAGTATAATAAACTTTCAAAAAGCTATTCTCAACTAGCAGCACTGCATTTCTCTTGAACTTGCAATGCAACTCAATAGAGAAATTTTTCAAAAGAATAACACATCTGTGAACCAAACTAAACCTACATTTAATCAAATGTTTGAATTGAACAATTTGAGAGCTGAGCTTCAAGGCAAAATACACAAGAATTCAAGAAGTTAAGACGTCAAAATAAGTGTGTGCCTAAAACTTCTACCAGTGAAAGTGCGAAAAGGGACTCAGATGAGATTGAGACCATTAATATTGAACTGGAACATAAGGTGTCAAAACTAATTGTTGAAAATAAGCATTTGAAACAGACTTATAAACAACTTAAGACAACAATTTAAACCAACAGTGTTCAGTGAAAAAAACATAGTGGACGCTTTAATTGATCAATTGAACAAAAAGTCTGTTGAAAATTCTGATTTAAATGCCCAAACGTCAGGAAAAACGTTTCTTGTCATAAACCATTAAAGATGATATTAGGTGAAATTACCAAGGAAAGACATATGATAATGCTGCCCAAGCATCAAAAGCAAAACCGCTATTGCTATCAACAGGATAAAATAAGCTGACCCAATTACATTGGCTCCTAGGGATAAGAATAATAAGGAAACTCACACATACTACCTCAAGCACACTATGGAACAAAATGCTATTCTTAGTGAGATCGTTGAACAAGCTAAATCACTAATTCTTTAGATAGTCGCATCTTCCACCTGCATGTAAGTAAGTTAAGCGATTCCGAGAAGTGCTAAGGCTATGATAGAAAGATACTTGCCCTGATATTAATTCACAAACCTATAAAAATAGTTGGCTGTCACGCTTATCAACAAGAAGAAAATAGTTAGGTTTACTGAACCTGTCATATCATCAAGTACATCCCAAAAATAGTTAGACTCTTTCCAAACACAGTCAAAACAGACAACTAACAATTATGTGTTAACTTCTACAGAAGTAAGCTAGTCTACTAAATCTAGCAAGTCAAAGTCTATAGACAATAAAAAGAATGATAAGATCCTGCAGATTTTAAGTAGTACCCAGAAGAAGAATAAAATAAAAGACTACTCTAGGATCGTTAAGTCTAGTTTGAATAAACCGAATTGTGCAGCATTCCAAATTAAATACAAATTCTGAGCTAATGTACGTTAAATGTAATAGATCTATGTTTGATGCTACACAAGAATTGTGTATTCTTGAATTTATTTTTGAAATGAATGCGTGTTCCAAATCTAAGTCTGTTAAGAAAGCTAAAAAGAAAGAAGAATGGAAACCTACAGGAAAAGTGTTTACTAAAATTGGATATAATTGGAAACCTACAGGAAGGACTTTCACTTTAGTTGGAAATGCGTGCCTTTTAACTAGGATTACCACCACTAATAAAGTGCCTCATAGGGAACCTATTCCTTTAGAAGTAGTTGCACAAGAACCTGTAGTAACTAAGGTTTATACCAGGAGACCCAAGGTACCTAAGACTGTTAGTTTCAATAGCAAACCTAAGACTACAAAATCTATGATTTCTAACAAAAAGGAACCTGGTACTTCTTGGGGATCAAATACTTCAGTTTTTCCATCTTCTTCTTCTCTTGTCAATCTCAGGTTGTTTAATTGTTTTGTGGTATTTGGACTCCGAATGCTCAAAGCACGTGACCGGAGATTGCTCTTAGCTCAATCTAATTTGTTCAAAAGTTTCTCGGTATATCAAAGTCGGTAATGACCCCGATGCAAAGACAGTATGGGAATATTTGGGGGCCCCGAAAAAATTATCAGATATGGGAATGTCATAATTTTCAAGGTTTATTATTGTAAAGGAACTCTACAGAATAAAAAACACAATTATTATCCATTTGGTCAATTCTACGGAATCAATCTTGAAAGTAAGCTTTCAGAAAACACACATGTGTGTTCGAAAGTAGCTTTCAGAAAACACACGTGCTTTGTTCATAATCTAGAAGGTGTTGATTTACTCTCAGGACTCAGGAAACCAGCCTTTATACTTTGTCAATTGGGGATATGATGGCGTCTTGTCCAATTTGTCTCTTGTCCAAAGCCTCAAAAACCAAATCATGGTTATGGCATCGAAAATTGTCACATTATGGTCTGGTATGAGGTCTTCCCAAATTGAAATTTGAAAAAGATCATCTGTGTTCGGCATGTGCTATGGGCAAAAGCAAGAAACAATCACATAAACCTAAATTTGAAGACACCAATCAGGAAAAACTATATCTTTTGCACATGGATCTTTGTGGGCCTATGCGTGTTGCAAGTATAAATGGGAAAAAGTACATCCTTGTCATTGTAGATGATTACTCTTGGTTCACATGGGTGAAGTTTTTAGCATCAAAGGATGAAGCTCCTGATTTTATAATCAAGTTTTTGAAAATGATACAAGTTAGATTGAATTCAACTGTCAGGAACATTCATACAGATAATGGAACTGAGTGTGTTCTGCGAGACTACTATGAACAGGTTGGCATCTCTCATGAAACATTGGTTGCGCAAACTCCACAACAAAATGCTATTGTTGAAAGGCGCAATCGTACGCTTGTTGAAGCCGCTCGTACAATGTTAGTCTTTGCACAAGCTCCTTTATTTCTATGGGCCGAGGCAATTGCTACCGCATGTTACACCCAAAACCGATCCATTATACGACGACTCCATGGGAAAACTCCTTATGAGCTCTTACATGATAAAAAACCCGATTTATCCTACCTTCATGTCTTTGGTGCACTTTGCTACCTAAACAATGATAGTGAGAATTTGGGCGAACTTTAAGCTAAAGCTGATATAGGCATTTTCATTGGATATGTACCCAAGAAGAAGGCTTACCGTATTTACAACTGACGTACCCGAAAAATCATTGAAACTATCCATGTCGATTTTGATGAGCTGACGACAATGGCTTCTGAACAACTCGGTTTAGGACCCGGACTTCAATGTATGACTCCTGCAACATCCAGTTCAGGACTCGTTTCAAATTATATTCCTCAACAACCTTGTATTCCACCACTAAGAGATGATTGGGATTGTTTGTTCCAACCTATGTTTGATGAATACTTTAATCCTCCAACAATTGCTGTCTCTCTAGTTCCAGTCGCTGCTGCACCAAAAGCTGTTGAGTTAGCCGATTCACCTGTGTCTACATCAATTGACCAAGATGCTTCATTAAAAAGTATCCCATCAACACAAGATCAAGAACATTCTCCAATTATTTCTCAAGGTTTTGAAGAATCACCAAAAACACCACATTTCATGATGATCCACTTCACGAATCTCTTCATGAAGACTTGACTTCTTAGGGATCGTCATCTAATGTAAGACCAATCCACACTCCATTCGAATCACTTGGTAGATGGACTAAGGATCATCCTATAGCAAATGTGATCGGTGATCCTTCTCGTTCTATCTCCACCAGAAAGCAACTATAGACTGATGCCATGTGGTGTTATTTTGATGCCTTCCTAACTTTTGTAGAACCAAAGAACTTCAAACAAGCAATGATCGAACCTCATGGATCGATGCAATGCAAGAAGAAATTCATGAATTTAAAAGGCTACAAGTTTGGGAATTGGTGCCGTGTCCAGATAGAGTCATGTTGATCAAACTAAAATAGATTTATAAGGTCAAGATGGATGAATTTGGAGGGGTACTAAAGAATAAGGCTAGATTAGTTGCTCAGGGATTCAGGCAAGAAGAAGGAATCAATTTCGAGGAATCATTTGCACCGATTGCAAGAATAGAGGCCATTCTTATCTTCGTAGCAAATGCAGCCAACAAGAATATGACAATTTTCTAAATGGATGTAGAAATGGCTTTCTTAAATGCCGAGCTCAAGGAAGAGGTCTACGTTTCTCAACCAGAAGGATTTGTGGATCAGGATAACCCATCGCATGTGTATAAGCTCAAAAAGGCCTTGCACAGTCTCAAACAAGCACCACGTGCATGGTACGACATGCTGTCAAGTTTCCTCATTTCACAACATTTCTCTAAAGGTGCAGTAGATCCTACACTCTTCACACAAAAAGCAGGAAATGACTTATTACAGGTACAAATTTATGTTGATGATATAATATTTGCATCCACTAATAATGCTATGTGTAATGAGTTTTCTAATCTGATGACGACTAAGTTTAAGATGTCGATGATAGGGGCAGATGTCATTCTTTTTAGGATTACAAATTTCTCAAAGTCCCAAAGGCATCTTTCTAAACCAGTCAAAATATGCTTCTGAAATAATTAAAAAATATGGTATGTGTTGGGAATAAAAGGATTCTTAAATCTTACTACTGCTGGTTCTAGTTACAACTGCTGGTTGAAGTTACTGCTGCTGCTCAAGATTAAAGAAAAAGTTCTAAGTCATTACTACTGCCAGTGTAATATTAGTACTGCTAGTACAAAATGTTACTACTGCTAGAAGAGTTTATGCTATTACCATTAGTTAGTACTGTTAGTTTGTTTTAGAACTACTGAATAGATATGTATGAGATATATTAGGAAAAGATATGTATGAGTAGAAAACGCGTTGTAAGCCCATTAGGGTTCATTGGTATATAAAAGGAGACCATAGGGCATGTAGTTTATATCTCTCATTCATATACATTCATTCATATTTTATAGCTTTAAGGTTTTGTATAACCCTAACACTATCAAGGGTGTTCGTATTAATATATTGAGGCTTAAAGTTTGGTATTTTACAATCTTGTTTGTTACTGTTTTATTGCTTATCCTTCTTAGTATCATAGACTAGATTCCACATAGTGTTTGATATATTCAAACAAAGTTTCTATCATAGTTGTTTTGGATTTATCCAAAGTAACTAAGCTTTATAACAAGCCAAGCAAGATCTATTCAAGTGGGATCAACAAGTGGTATCAGAGCTTGTTGAGAAACTTTGAATAAGAAGAAACAATCTATAAATACCAGATCTATTTGTTTGTGAAAACATGGAGTCAATATCTTTACAAGTGGTTGCTGCTGCAAAACTTCCAGTGCTCAATCCAGGCGAATTTGAGCTTTGGAAGATGAGGATTAAATAGTACTTCTTAATGACTGATTATGATCTTTGGGAAGTAATCTTAAATGGTGACTCACCTCTGCCAACAAGAACTATTAATGGTGTTGAGACAATAGTACCTCCTACTACTGCAGAATAGAAGTTAGCAAGGAAAAATGAGTTAAAGGCAAGAGGTACTCAGTTGATGGCTCTTCCTAATGAACATCAACTAAAATGCAACACCTACAAAAGTGCCAAGTCTCTGATGGAAGCCATTGAGAAGAGGTTTGGAGGTAATAAGGAGTCAAAGAAAGTACATAAGACACTTCTTAAACAGCAGTATGAGAATTTCAATAGAAAAAGCTCAGAAGGTCTTGACCAGATCTATGATAGGCTGCAAAAGCTTATCAGTCAGCTAGAGATTCATGGAGAAACTATTTCTCAAGAAGATGTGAATATGAAGTTATTAAGAAGTCTGCCATCTGAATGGAAGACTCATACCCTGATTTGGAGGAACAAACCAGACTTAGAAACTCTAAGCATGGATGACTTGTATAACAATCTGAAGATTTATGAAGCTGAAGTCATGGGGTCATCTAGCACAATCCAAAACACACAAAACGTAGCTTTTGTGTCTTCTAATAACACTGGCAGCACTAATGAAGCAGTTAAGACTGCTCATGGTGTTTCTGCTGCTAACTACAAAGCTAATGCTTCTGCATTACCAAATTTTGATAGTCTGAGTGATGCAGTGATCTACTCTTTCTTTGCTAGTCAGTCTAACAGTTCACAATTAAACAATGAAGACCTAAAGCAAATTGATCCTGATGATTTAGAGGAGATGGACTTGAAGTGGCAGATGGCAATGCTGACAATGAGAGCAAGAAGATTTCTCAAAAAGACAAGAAGGAATCTAGGTGTTAATGGGACTGATACCATTGGATTTGATAAGACCAAGGTGGAATGCTATAATTGCCATAGAAATGGTCATTTTGCCAG
>BQNB010067857.1:0-31176 GCA_026074375.1 Tanacetum coccineum | reverse complement strand
GAATTTGCCGATGTACACCGCTATGCGCCGAAGTCTATTTACTAAAAAAGAAGGCAAGCAAAAGTGAGGTAAGAAGTCGGTGAATAGTGATTTGGCAAACGGGTGACACCAACCATGCATTATTGCCATACTGCTTCATACACAATTTTTGCCAACTCACACCCCTCCACTTTTCTTTACTTGTCAAACTTACCTGGAAAGTCAACTAATTTCACCTAATTACAATATCATGTTAACAGTTAACACTGTATTTAAAATGAAAAACAGTTCAAATAACAATGATTCTTACAAGATTATGTACAAATTTCTATGTCATTGGAACGTTGAAATGGAATACTGAAAAAGAGGTTTAATGTGATTTTAGAATATAAGTCTTTAAAAAAAGGATTTTAGAATATAAGAATAGTTCAGTTTTGATACCTATAAATACAAATGAAAATGAAAATTTGCACAATACTTCATATATAATTAATCTTTAGTAAAGACATGTATAATAAACGAGGCATTCAAACCCGTGCGTTACACACAGGTTGTATCTAATTGTTGATTGTGCATGGTTTCTGTGAATTGGGGAGGTGTAAGTATGTTGGTGCATGTAATTGAAACGTGGACTTCATACCTATGGTTTTTTTAAGTGGATCAAGTTGTTTACGGATTCTTAAAATGTTTCTTACACCAAAGAGCTAAAAAGCAATAAAATGGCTTTTTATAAATATAATGTACACATGGTTTGTAAGAGTTCTCACCTATAAAGGTTTTTTAAGAGTTTAAACGCAAACAACTTGATTAATGCGTTAATTGAAAGAAACTCAAACAATTTATCATAATGCACTATGACACATTCATTTACAACTAACGCAAACGAGTAGAGTCTTTAGCAGTTTATGATGGTCATTTAAGTTCTGTACATGGTTAATGTAGGGCATTAATAGTCACATTTAAAACATGAAACTCATATCATTAAAACTCTAATCATTAAGACTCAATATCTGTAACAACCCGCAATTTTCATCAATATAATTATCCATCTATTAAATTGGATACACTGTAATATCCATCTATCATACCACCTTTTTACGGGAAAATTGTTCGCTTTATTCCATTATGTAACGTAGTTTACATAACTAAAGTAAACGAGCTCACACAACCAACCAATGCCAACTACAACTATGTTTACATTATGTAAAAATCCTAATATGTCAAGTCTATGTTTAAATATCATTTTTACCATGTACGTTATCCATTTAACGTACCATTTACAACGTTATTCCAAAACAAGCATTATACATTAACATTTATTCCAAAAACCCTAATTACATGTCAAAACAAGTGTACAAATGTTCAAAGCATGTGTACAAGTTACAATGCCAAACTTTTGAATATCTTTTCCCTCCTAAACCCTAGTACAACCTTCTAAAGCTCAATGTACAAGTCAATTGTGCATGAAATACAAACTAGGTCATTTTACCTCCTAAATCATGTTTATATCTTACCACCACTTTAACACAAGGTACAAACACCTAATGCACAACTCCTAAACCCTAAACCTAATCCCTAAATCATTCTAAACCCTAATCCTAAAACCCTAATTCATCTAACCCTAAACCAAAATCATAAAACCATAGCAAACCCATTACACCTTAAACTAGTTCATAGTTTTCAGAATCTGATCCGTTAATAAAACATAAGATCTGGGCAAAATCAGTAGGTTCTGGGTATTAAGTAAAAACACTAGGTTGTAGCCCTATGTCTTGTGATCATTTTGCCGATTGAATCACCCCGATTCGACGTCGGATGAATTAGTTATAGCCGAAATGGCAAAGGTGCGCAAATTCTGCACACCTGTAGTAAATGGCTGTTATCTCTAGATTTTTGTATAGTAACCCCTGAATATGTAAAACTAAAAGTTGTAGAGGACTCAAATATCTAACCATGCTCACTGGTTTGAGGTTGATCGGAATTACGGTTTGTAAATGGCAACCAAATTACCGGGACTGATGTTGGCTGTCCAAAAACAGCCATGTATAAACTAAATAAACACCTCAAGCTCCTCCATGACTCACCACCACCTTCATCACCATGACCTCACCACCACATCACCATCACTCCAGCACCTTACAAGCACCTCCATCACCACCTTGTCACCCAACTTGGCCACCAAGTCTCCAAAACCCCTAGTCATCACCCTAACTTCTCCATCTCCTTCCACCTTGCTATGCTATCACTCTAGCTCACAATAGTCACTCCCTAGCCTTCCTTAGTCACCCTAGTAGCTGCCATGAATCACTAATCTATAACTAAGCCACCACATCAAGCTAGAACTTGGGCACCAAGTTAGTTCTTGCCTATAAATAGTCGAACCAAAACACACACTTTCATTCATTCCAAAAACACTTCTCCACCTCAAAACTTTGCTCTAGCCTTGCACTAGCAGAAGTATAGAAGTCCCAAGGTGTGTTTAGAAACCAAGGATTCCAAGGAAGAAGCCATAGAACTCGTCTCCAAGCTACACGAACCAAAAACCTCTATTTTATTCGTACGATTGAAAACGCCCCATTTCAACCCGGTTCCCCGTACCTTAACTCAAATCAGGTTCCATAGAGCTCACATTTTGTTTCCATAACGCCTTAATAAAGTTCATATAATCATATATAATTATATTGTTAAACTAAAGAACTTAAACTCAAAAACCTATGCGTTTTCCCTTTTTGATCCAAACCGAACCTATGAAACCCTAATTTCATGTTTTCATTTAATCTATATGCTAAACTTATAAAATGTTGTTATAATCTATTCTAATAAGCTTATATAACAATATTATAAGTATTATTCAAGTATGTCTTTACAAGCTTGAAGCTTACAAACCCGGCTGGCGTTTTTCAGTTTTAAAACCCTAATTTGACCGGTTTTAATTTCTAGCTTAACAAATTGTTATTTTAAACTTTTGTTACGTTAAACCTTCATATTTTAGCTTATATTAATATCTATAACCGTAAATTTACTTTTCATATTGAAAAATATCATTATAATTGGATCTGTTGAACTAAAAACAGATACATTTTTTCATGCAAAAAGGTATATATCGTAACTTTCATGAAACTTCTAACTAAAGGGGACTTGAAATGTCATTTTAAATCAAAAGTTCTAACTATATGGGGTCTATTATGTCACTTTCCAAAATAAAACGTTTACACTGTTGTACATCTTTTAAACTAAAGGACCTACTTGTAAAAGTGAAAAACACCAAGGGTATGATATTGCCATTTTTTCATTCTTAAGGTCTAAAATATACCAATATGAAAAAGTATGTAGAAAAATGTGTTCGAAAACCTTATCAGAACAAAACATATTAACGTACTTCTTATCATTTTCGAGGTTAATGAGCAAAACGCTTAACAACCGATAATGAGATTACGTATTAAAAATTCATCCATCGATTGGTCATTTAAAAATCCTTCCCGAAACTGATATCGTACCACAATACTATGGAGCTTCATATTAAGATTTACTCTTGGTATATAAACAATCTGACTGAGTAGTTATGGTATAACGATTTGAAAGAGTACCTAGCTCCTCAACAGTTTACCGAATGAACCTCTAAATTATATGCCCCGAAACATGATACAATATTTCCATAATAATTCAATCAAAATGATATTACATTATGACATAAAACAATACATATCAAACTAAGACTTACATATTAAAAACCCCAGGTTTGTGTGACGAAGCCGTTACTTTTCATTCAATACTTTTGCCCAGCATAAGATTTCCCAGTACTGTTAAGGTGAAGTCATAGCCCTCACTTTTAAAACCTTTTGAATATGTCTTTTAACCGTGAGGGTGATACATGCAATAAACTATATTTTTCAACTTAACTCTATTTCTGATACATAGATTAATAATTCTCCTTTTACTTGTTTTCTAATTCCCGAAGGGGATTTCAAGTTATAACTATGAATACCCAGAGAGTTTCTAAAACGTATATGCTAGCCCGGAAAGTATAATTGGCTAAGTACATGGAAGTAATCTCTTAGGTATAACAACCTATATTTTTCGAGAATAATTCCCAATATCACTAGGAATGATAATCTACCTAATATCTCTTTGGGTAATATCTCCCAATCTCCTCTTTAGGTAATATCCTTCCCCATATCGCTTTGGGTAGTATCTCCCAATATCTCTTTGGGTAATATCTCCCAATAACTCTTTAGATAATAGTTCCTAGTATCTCTTTGGATAGTAACTCCTAGTATGTCTCGGTTAGAGACTCCCAGTTCTATTAGGTTTAAATATGTGATTCATGAACTAAGGACAATAATATTGTTTTTTTACAAATAACGAGTGTATAACCAAAATGGTTACTCACCCAATATCGCATTTGACATCAAAAAACTATTAATCTTAAACCTATGAATTTCACCTCAACCTTCGATGTTGACCCTTTTTTCATGCATGTTTATCTCAGGTAATTAGAGCAACATTATGGCATGGAGTGGCTTGGACTTGAAGATGGCATAAAACTTGTTAATCATTCCACATTTTATGTTTCTATATTTTAGGATTTTTTGCCTTTGGTAAAACTCTATTCTAAATGAATGAGACAACGTAGTCTGTTTAAAAAATGTCTCTTTGAGTGTTTTCTATGATTGTGTCTGTGATTCATGAATAATAAATACCCCAGATTAGCTTCCCCTACTATATTTATCAAAATGGGGGTGTTACAGAGTGGTATCAGAGCTCACGATTATAGAGAACTAGGGTAAAACCTTAACTATAACTACTTTTCTTTTGCCATCAATGTCCTCCATGCCACTACATTCCCTGAATTGTAAAGATGCCACTACTTTTTTCCTGAATAGAAAAATAAAAATTACATAACTACAATACTAGTATATAAGTAAACTTATGTTATTCATTATTGGGTTGTTACAGTCATGTCTTCTTACACCCACCCTTCTATCCCTTCTGATTACGATGTGGAGGATGCTTTTTCTTCTACAAATGCTCCTAACTATATCTCGACTCCACCAGGCTATTCCCTAGTCACACCGGGAAACATCTCTCCTGACTCTTCAGATGATTTAACTAAAGATCTTTTATCCTCACTATCTATCTCACCTTTTCACGATGATCCGTATATGAAGGTCATACAAGCATATGATGCTATTCCACCACCCCAAGTTATTATTGCTCTACCAGCTATTTTACCTCCACCGATGTTTGATTCCCGAGATTTCTTTCCTCCCGATGAAATTTCACACACCACCTAAATAACAACTAAGACACCGTTAAGATCACGCCCATATCAAATTCTCCATCTTCATCAGTAGGATCAACATCACCACCCGACTATCCCTTTAATGAATCCTTAAATTTTATAGACTAGTTTCCCTGAAAAGCAAATAAATTAGAGTGAAATCAAAGTAGCGCAGTGGAAGCAATAGCCCATAACCCTTAGGTCTCAGGAATCAAAGGTCCTTAAAAACTTCTTCAAACGAGGACTTACTTCCCAACCTATCTTCTTGACTTTTCAGTTTGATAATATCGAACTGACATATCATCAATCTTCAATTGGTTTCTTTTAATATCTACTCTGATTTAGAATACTCGCCTCAACTTTTTGAAAACACGAACACAATCCACCAAACCATTCCCGTCAGGCTGAATTGGAAAAATGACAGCAAAAAACAACTCATCTTATAACATCTTGTTTAAGAAGACATCAAACGCGAATTGACGTCTCATTATTATCCCATAGGGCCTTATGATTTTGAAAAAAATAACATTACATTGTGTTCATATCATAATCCTATGTTCGATATTTAGGTAGATAATTTATAATCAAGACTATTTACAAAATAATTCGGACGCTTCTTCATTTGAATAGAAATTAAAACCCCCCGAACATGAAATTTAATAAATTATAAGTTACAAGGATTGGGACGCCTCTGTTTGTAAATGACAAATTATAAATGAGTGGGCTTAAGTATGGCATTCGTACAAACAATTTTCTTTCAATTCGTTTGTATAAATATTCCTTCATCCATCACTTTAATCCTTTTTATTATTTCCTTTCATACAATTAATGTCTCAAATCAGCATCTTTCATGTTCCAAAATCTGTATCCAACATGATTAGCAACTCTCTTACAATTCATAATCATTCCTTAACATCACTCTGACATTAAACTAAATCTCGGGACGATATTTCTGTACGGGAGGAGGACTATAACAACCTGAAATTTTCATCAATGAAATATCTACTTATGTATTATGATCACATTTGTACGGGAAATTTTTTTGCTTCATTACATTCTATTATGTAACATTATTTACATAGCAAACTAAACGAGTTCACACAACCTATCTATGCCATTCAATAACCAATGTTTATATCATGTATACCGCCTAATCTTTCAAGGCACTATCTTTAATATCATTTTACCAAATACATTATCCATTTAACATACTTTTCAAGACATTGTCTCAAAACAAGCATTAAACGTTAACGTTTACATCAAAACCCTAATTATATGTAATGTATACCTATAAAATGAATGTACAAGCCTTTAAAGCATGTATACAAGTATCAATGCACAACATTTGAATATCTTTTCCCTCCTAAATCAAGTTACAAACCAAACAAACAACATAAACAAAACTACAAACAACAAACATAAACAACTAAAAAAGCTAACAAAAAACAAAACAAACAACAAAACAAAGACTACAAAACCCAAACAAAAAGACAACCAAGAAATACAAATCAAAAAGACATAACATACAAAAAATAAAACCCACACATGAAGTAACAAAAACATAACAAAATATTCAACAAACAACAATACATACCAACCAACAACACAACAAAATACAAAAAAACAGTCATCTACAAAAAACAACTACAAAACACCAAACAAACAACCAAAAACAATAAGAAAACAAAACAACAACCAAACATCAACGAACAGAAAACAATAAAAGCAAAATACAATAAACAAAACAAACACAAAAAACACAACCAAAAACACAGTAACCATTAACAACACAAAAACAAACAACAACAAACCCACAACAACAAAAAAAACAATAAACATAAACAACAACAATAAACAAAATCAAACGCTAACATCCTCCAAACAAACATCAAACAAACAAAAGACCAGAGCAACAAACTCACAAGTCAATACCTAAAAACAACACAACAAAAACCAAAACCAAAAATATAACCAACAACATAAGAATGAAAGCTTTCCTAAAGCCCTAATGTACAAGTCAATTGTGCATGAAATACAAACTAGGTCGTTTTACCTCCTTAATCATGTTTATATCTTACCACCACTTTAACACAAGGTACAAACACCCAATGCACAAATTCTAAACCCTAATCCTAAAACCCTAATTTATCTAACCCTAAACCAAAATTATAAAACCATAGCAAACAGTTAACCCTTAAACTAAATCATAGTTTTCAAATGAAAGTGCAGATCGGGTTGATAAAACATAGATCTGTCGAAAAAAAAATCAATAGGTTCTGATATTATGTTAAAATAACTAAGGTTGTAGCCCAATGTTCTTGTGATCATTTACCGGTGGACTCAACCCATTCGAAAATCGGAATAATTAGATATCGCCCGACATGTCAAAGGTGCGCAGATTCTGCACACCTGAGTAACCGGCTATTATCACAAAATTTTTTAGTATATAACCCCTAAAAATTTTACAAGCTAAAAGTTGTAGAGGACTCAAATATCTAACCATGCTCACTGGTTTGAGCTTCATCAGAGTTATGGTTTGTAAATGGCAATCATTTTACCGAGACTGATGTTGGCTGTCCAAAAACAGCCATGTATAAATCAAACCAAACACCCCTAAAACGTCTAGAACTACCATGATATCATCACACCCTCACCCTAGCACCTCCATGACATCTCCATATCAGCTTACAAGTACCTTAAACACATTCCATGGCCACCAAGAAGCTACATCATCACCTTGTTGTTCCATTTCTACCATAACAAACAGAGAACAACCCTCCAAAACCTACCACTTTCTCTTAGCTATTAATCCCCTAGACCACCATAGCTCACCAACACTCACTCTATAGCATCCCCTTAGTCACCACTATCTAGACTTAACCTTACCTGAAGGGTAAAACTCTTGGCACAAAGAGCATTCCTTTACCCTATAAATAGTCAAACCCAACACCCGCCAATTCAAACCATCCCCCAAAGATCGCACTCTTACCCACAAATGGAATTCTAACACTTCTATAGCAGCAATAAAAGATTAAGAGAAGTCCCTAAGCTCAGAATAGAAGCCAAGAAGCAAGAAAAACGAAGTCCCGAAGTGTTTTCTCCTAGGGCGTAAACTAATGTGGAAAAACGACCCATTTACGAACCCCTTCTAAGTACAAGAACTCGATAAGCTCAAATCAAGGTTCCATAAGCTCACATTTTGTTCTCCATACCCATATAAAATGTTCATATAATCGATATAAATCTATTGTATAAAAGCTTAAACTCAAAAACCTATGCGTTTTCCCTTTTTGATCCAAACCGAACCTATGAAACCCTAATTTCATGTTTTCGTTTAATCTATAAGCCAAACTTATAAAATGTTGTTATAATCTATTCTAATAAGCTTATATAACAATATATAATATTTCATATGTCTTAAAAGGTATGAAGCTTAAAACCCGCTCGTTTCAGTTTAAAACCCTAGATTTACCGGTTTTTTAAAATTTCTAGCTGAACAAAAGGTTGTTAATTTTAAACTTTCATTATGATAAACCTTCATATTTTAGCTTATTTTTAATAATCTATAACCTGTAATTACTTTTCATATTGAAAAAATATCATTATTATTGGATTTTGAACTAAAAACGATACAATTTTCATGCAAAATGTATATATCGTAACGTTCTGAAACTTATAACCTAAAGGACTGGAAAGTCATTTTATCAACGATATAACTATAAGGGCATCTATTATTCACTTTCCAAAATACAACGATTTACTTGTATATCTGTTTAAACTAGAGGACCCAATTGTAAAAGTGAAAACTCCAATGAAATATTTCTTGCCATTTATTCTCATTCTTAATTAAGGGTCTAAAATATAACATTTTGAAAAAGTGTAGAAATGTGTTCAAAACCTTATAAGACATAACTTTAATTAACGCTTGACGTGCTTATCATTTCCAGTTATTGAGCAAAACGCTTAAAACCGATTATGTTATAACTATTATAAAATTCATCATCGATGTGCTTTTTAAAAATCCTGTCCCGAATCTATATCGTACCACAACACTATGGAGATTCATATTAAGGGGTTTCATCTTGGTATTACGTTTCGGACTGAGTTTTGGGTTTATACGATTTATAAAGTGCTTAGCTCCTCAAACGTTACTGAATGACCTCTAAATTTATGGAGGGGCCCGAACATGATAACAATATTTCTATAATATTTCAATTCAAAATGATAAGTACATTATGACATAAAACATATACAATCAAACTAAGACTTGATATATTACCCCAGGTTGTGTGTGATGAAGCCGTTACTTTCATTTCAAATACTTTTGCCATCAATCAGATTTCCCAGTACTGTTAAGGTGAGATTCATAGCCTCACTTTTAAACCTTTTGAATATTTCTTAAACCCGTAAGGGGGATACATGCTATAAACTATATTTTTCAACTATACTCTATTCTGATACGTGAGATTATAATTCTACTTTTACTTGTTTTCTAAATCCCGAAGGGGATTCATGTTATAAACTATGAATACAAGTGTTTTCTAAACTATATGCTATCCTGATATATTATTGCCTAAGTATATGGAAGTATCTCTTAGGTAGTAACCAATCCTAGATGTCTTCGGTAATGACCACCTAATACCTAGTTATATATCCTCCAAATTATCTCTTTGGGTAGTATCTCCCAATCTCTCTTTGGGTAATATCTCCCAATATCTCTTTAGGTAGTATCTCCCAATATCTCTTTGGGTAATATCTCCCAATATCTCTTTGAATAATAGTTCCTAGTATCTCTTTGGATAGTAACTCCTAGTATGTCTCGGTTAGAGACTCCCAGTTCTATTAAGTTTATATATGTGATTCATGAACTAAGGACAATAATATTGTTTTTACAAATAACGGGTGTATAACAACGTAACCCAATATCGAATTTGCATTCAAACTATTGATCTTAAACCTATGAATTTCACTCAACCTTTGTGTTGACCCTTTTTTATACATGTTTATATCAGGTAATTGAGCAACTTATGGCATGGAGTGGCATGGACTTGAAGATGGCTAAAACTTGTTATCATTCACATTTTATGTTTCAAGTTTTTGGAGGATCCCTCCATTGTAAAACGCTGATTCCTAATAATGATAACGTATTCTTTTTAAAACATCTAATTTTGAGTCGTTATCTATGAATGTCTGTGATTCATGAAGTAATACCCCATATTAGCTTCGCCTTGCACCAAATTTATCAAAATGGGGGATTACATAGTGGTTATCGAGAGCTCACGTTATTGAGAAACAAGGGTACAACCTTAACTATAACTACTTTTTTCTTTTTGCCATCAATGTCCTCCGTAGGGTGTTAAAAAAACCTCCTACAATAAGTGTCTGTGGGTTGTGGGCCATGTTTTTTTTTTTGTTTTTTTGTCTACATTTCCTGAAGTGGTGAAGAGATGCCACTACTTTTTCTGAATAGTATGTAAAAATACATAACTACTATACTATTATATAAATAACTTATGTTATCATTATTGGGTTGTTACAGTCATGTCTGTTCTTACACCCACCCTTCTATCCCCGTCTGATTAACATGTGGAGGGTTGCTTTTTCTTCTATAAATGCTCTTAACTATATCTCGACTCCAACAAGCTATTCCCCAATCACACCGGGAAACATCTCTCCTGACTCTTTAGATAATTTAACTAAAGATCTTTTATCCTCACTATCTATCTCACCTTTTCACGATGATCCGTATATGAAGGTCATACAAGCATATGATGCCATTCCACCACCCCAAGTTATTATTGCTCTACCAGCTATTGTCCCTCCATCGATGTTTGATTCCCGACATTCTTCCTCCCGATGGAAATTTCACCACCTAAATAAACTAAGACACCAGTTAATCGACCCATTCAAATATCTCCATCTTCATCAGTAGGATCAACATCACCACCCGACTATCCCTTTAATGAATCCTTAAATTTTATAGACTAGTTTTGTAACACTCCCAAATTGGGTCGCAGCGGAATAAGGGTCCGGGGCGTGTTACTTCAAGATCAATAGCACAAGATATATAAGAACGACACAAAAAGTCGTTTAAAATGATACATTGGATTTAATTGAAAGACTTAATACAAAAAGCATATAGCTTACTTGTTCATATGTTGAGTAGTTACAAAAGTAGCCAATAAACATTACGCCAGACATAAGATGCACCTAAATCGCTTATAAGCGTGCAATCCAAATTAAACCCAATGCAACCCCTGGCAATCCCCCATGCTATGATCTCCGATAAAACATTGCTTACAAACGTCAACAATAATGATGGTGAATTCATAGGTTTGATAAAATCATAGCAATAATATGCAGGGACCGCAAGCTTTTTCTCCCGTGATAATGCAACCCCATGCAGGACATCACAAAATAAGAATTACATTTACACGAAAGCTCAATTACACTGAACGCAACAGTCTGTTCGCGATAATACTTGCGACTCAGCCCACAATATGTTTTAACGCCCAAAAACATACCCTAAAATTCGCCATGTTATATCGTTTCGCTTTCTCGGAGATACAAGTTCACCCGAACGGGGAGGTCGTTTCCCGAATAGATCTTCTATTAAATAACATTCCGCGCTCACATAATGTAATTCCAACTGACATTCTATGCAACTGTACAATCTTGATAAGGATCTTAAATGGGTGTCGCTACTTGTAGGCAATCAGGTAATCCAATACTGCGTCCAAATTGTTAAAACAAAGCTGTTTTCCCACCCCAAATAATAGTAAATCTTAAAATTTGCAAAAAAGTGTGGGCTATGAACTCACCTTGATGTCAGATACTCCTCAATAAATCGTAGATAAACGTCACGTAAAAGATCGTTAATCAACCTAATTCATCATAGGCTGAGTATAAGTACCGAGTACTGAATTATAATCTGATAGGTTTTACATCGTCTATCGTTCGGGTGCGCTATCATAATATAAGAGGTCATGACATGACTTCGAGGAGTTAGTGATCACTTTAAATCGTAAATCCAACAAGCTCGTCGAAACGCCATTCCCGAAGAGGCTCATTATAAACTCCTAGTATTTTAGGAACTTTGAATTAACCACATTATAATTCTATATAGTCAAATCACCAACTATTTTTGTGGTATAATTATGGTTAATAAGTTAAAAACGTTATAATTCCGTTTTTAAAAGTAAAATACATAAACTTTTGCGTTTACGAGCCCGATTTAGACGTTTCTTATAGGGGCCCATACTTTTCTAATAGGACCGAGTTATCAGAATTTGACATTATCAATATTTTGACCCTCTGGTGAACAAAACTATTACTGTTCACCTCAACTAGACTTTTCAAAAATCGTATTTGTTGTCGTAAAACTTCGTAAATGGTCGTATTTTATATTTCGTTAAAGCTCCCTGTTTTTAAAATAAAACGATTCGTTCGAGGACGTTCCGTTTTTTTGAAAGTCTATAATTTATTAGGTTTACATAAAATAAAACTTTCTGTCATGAATAGTAACTTTTAGAAAAAAAAGTTTTTATAAAAGTATTAATTGTTGTAAAAATCGCGAAAATACATAACTCGACTGTTTATTAATGGAAAAAATTTACGATTCTTATCATTTGGAATCCTATCAATCTGTATAAATGTGTTAAAAATCCTAAAACTAGCTGTTTGATATCAATTTTATAAAAATTTATTTATAAACCCGTTTAATTATCGTATAAACTTGTTTTTAACAGAACTTTTTCGTTATTAATCCGATTTAACCAAGTTTCTTACCATATCGGAATCGTACGGTGAAGTGATTATCTTATAAAAATATAAAATGCCCCTGTTTTGAAATTCGAAAACCTACTGACCCTATAATGATCTTTAAATATAATTTATTTTAAATAATATGTTTTATATACTTTTTCAACCTCCCAATTTACCACTATCATTATAATTAGAAATCATATGTTATACATATAATAATGTCCATAAACGTTCATTTTTTGCCAAGATCATCACGATCACACGTTATTAACTATACATGAAATCATAAACTATCTTAATTATCTTTTAATTACAAGTTTATAATAGAACATTTTATGCTTAAACACCGAGATTGTACACAGACCTTATATATCCTTTTACATTCAGATATTACCATCTCATAATTATGTGAGCAGGTACAAAAAAAATCATATCACAAGTAAAAATTATATTTTTCATGTTTCAAAAGATTCGCTAATTGTTATTTCACTATATAGCCACATTATTTACAAAAAAAATCCATAAAATGAAAGTACATAAAGGTTTAAAAATAGACCCTTATGAAGTATGATGATGATGAGAAACAAATGCTAAACCCGTGATTATGCCTAAACCAAAATCTTTCAGAGATGAAAATGAAACCGCTAGATTAGTATAGAAAAACCCAAATCTTTCTTTCCTTTTCTTGATTAATACTTTGAAAAAGGTAAGCCAATGGCTTGGGGATCACCTAGAATCTCTTAGAATGGATGTGTTAGGAAGTGTATGGGTCAAATAAAATTTTGTATGGGTTTGTGTAGGGGGGGGGGTTGATGCCGTAGCTTATATGAGAGCAAGAGAGGGGTTTTGTGAATTTTTACCAAGTTTAAGCATGTATGTGATCTCATCACTAGATACATGTATATATATGGTGCAAGAACTTAGTCAAGGAGACAAGGTATGGTCCTAGGGATGGTCTTGGTCTTGGTCCAAGTCAAAGAGACATGGCATGGTGTAGTTTAATGAGAAGGCATGGGCTAGGTATTAATGAAAGAGATGTACATTTGACCAAATGGAAAATTTTCTTATATCTTGGTATACATTGCAAGAATTTCGGCAATAAGAAGATATAGGTGATGATGTTTAGTAATTTTTATGTATTGGGTATAAATGTGGGTATTTGTTGAAGCGTAGAAAAGTTTTGGTGGTTCCGGGAGTGCCTAAACGCAATTTATCGCGAAACGTATACACTTTACGTATCCGATAAAAATAAAATGAACAAAGTTAATAATTATCCTCAAAATAATTACTTAACCCTTGTTTGATGTAAACATTTAATTGTTTGATGCCCGTTTACATTGAACGCTAATTTTTAGCTTACGCGATTTAGCTTAACATTTATGATTTAAAGCAAATGCGTACAATACAAAAGGTACATTGTGGATTTATTGATGTCGTCAATGACTTGAAAACACAGGGTGTTATAGACTTCCCCCGTTAAACGAGCCTTGTCCTCAAGGCTCACGATGCAGCACTTGACGACGGTGTGGTCTTGGTGAAGAGGTGTGGATATTTCTTCTTGAATTGGTCTTCACGTTCCCATGTGAACTCGGGACCTCTCTTGGAGTTCCATCGAACTTTAACCAATGGGATCCGACTTCGCTTCAACCGTTTAACTTCACGGTCCACTATTTCTACCGGTTCCTCAACAAAATGGAGTTTGTCGTCCAAATTAAGTCCATCCAACGGAACGGCTAATGGTTCGTCGGCATGACACTTTTTCAGATTAGATACATGAAATGTATTATGGACTCTGCTCAATTCTTCTGGAAGTTCAAGCTTGTAAGCAACCTCTCCAACCCTTTCTAACACCTTAAAAGGTCCAACATACCTAGGGTTTAACTTCCCCCGTTTGCCAAAACGTACAACCCCTTTCCAAGGCGAAACTTTAAGCATAACTTTATCCCCGACTTGGAATTCCATTGGTTTACGCTTCAAGTCAGCGTAACTCTTCTGTCGATCACGAGCGGCTTGCATCCTTTGCTTGATCTGGATGATTTTCTCAGTGGTCTCTTGAATTAGTTCTGGACCGAGTATTTGAGCTTCTCCCACTTCAGTCCAACAAACAGGTGAACGACACTTTCGACCATAAAGTGCTTCGAATGGTGCGGCCTTGATGCTAGCGTGATAGCTATTGTTATAAGAGAACTCGACTAATGGCAAATGGTTAACCCAACCCTTTCCAAAGTCGATTGCACAAGCACGCAACATATCCTCGAGAGTTTGAATTGTCCTCTCACTTTGCCCGTCTGTTTGTGGATGGTACGCAGTACTCATATCCAAGTTTGTACCTAAAGCACTCTGAAGTGACCTCCAGAAATTTGATGCGAATCTTGGGTCACGATCACAAATGATTGAGACAGGTATTCCATGTCTCGTGACCACCTCCTTTAGGTACAATCTTGCAAGTTTATCCAAAGGATCGGTCTCTCTCATTGGTGTGAAGATCGCAGATTTAGTGAGTCGGTCAACGATCACCCAAATTGTGTCATAGCCTTGAGACGACTTAGGAAGCTTAGTAACAAAATCCATGGTGATGTTGTCCCACTTCCATTCAGGGATCTTAGGTTGTACCAACAATCCTGATGGCCTTTGATGTTCAGCCTTGACCTTAGCACAGGTCAAACACTTGTTAACATAAGTGGCTATGTCGGCTTTCATGTTGGGCCACCAATACAACTTCTTCATGTCTTGGTACATTTTGTCGGAACCCGGATGAATAGAGTATTTTGATTTATGGGATTCGTGCATGATTACAGTCCGCAAATCGCCATAACAAGGTAACCAACTCCTGCCATTTAGGCACAGGGTTCCATCCGCACGTGGTTCCAACTTTTGTTCTCTAATAGCTTCTGGAAATTTTGCATTTTCAACCAACATTCCCCCAACGTCTTCACTCTTAATGTTCTCGGGTTTTCGCGCTTCGGTCTGAGCATTTAAGATCTGTTTGGGAAGATCCAAACTAATAGTCATAACCAAGGCTCGAACTCTTAGCGGTGGTTCTCGTTCTTTCCTGCTTAAAGCGTCATTAAAGCGTCAGGTAGCAACGACATTTGCTTTCCAGGGTGATACGAATATCGCAAATTCGTAATCACTTAGCACTCTAAACCATCTGTCGTTGCCTCATGTTCACTCTTTTTGATCTATAATGTGTGCTGCTAAATTTTGTGATCGGTAGAACACCGTACACTTCAGTTCATATAAATAATGTCTCCCAGATCTTCGAGAGCGAACCCCACTTCCACCAAGTTCTTAATCCATGAGTTGTATAGTTCTTCTCATGAATCTTCAACTGGCGGGATGCATAAGAATCAACTTTTTCTCTCTGCATCACTACAGGCCACAAACCTTTCTTCGAAGCCATCGCAGTTGCGATGAAAAAATCTTCGCTTCTCTTCCAGGTAATGCAAGGATTGGTGCACTGCACAACTTTTGCTTCAACAGTTGAAAAGCTGGTTCTTGTTTATCGCCCCAATCAAACTTAACCCTTTCTTCTGGTGGCTTGGTATAGGTTTGGCGGATCTTCGAAAAAACCTTCAATGAATCTTCGATAGTATCCAGCAAGACCTAAAAATTGACGAATCTCCGTTGGTGACTTAGGAGACGTCCAATCTTTAATGGATTCAATTTTGGCTGGATCCACATGAATCCCTTCACTATCGATCACGTGACCAAGGAACTGTACCTTGGGAATCCAAAATTCACATTTGGAAAACTTGGCATACAACTCTTCCTTCTTAAGCAATTCCAAGATCTGCTTAAGGTGTTCTTCGTGTTCCTTCTTGTTCTTCGAATATATCAGGATATCGTCAATAAAGACAATCACGAATTTATCCGTTATGGTTTGCCCCCCATTCCCCCCACGATTCATAAGGTCCCATGAATACTGGAAGGTGAGCCCGTTTGTTCTAACCACCTAACGGCATAACTTGACACTCTACTTTGAAATGGCCCCACCCCTAACGAGTTCTGAACAGGCAGTCTTCAGAATGTTCTTCTTTCCTCGTACCCTTAATGGTGATAACCTGACCTATAGGTCGATTTTCGAGGGAAACACTCGACCCTTGAAGCTGATCAAATAAATCATCAATCCTTGGGATGGAGCGGATAACGGTTCTTCACCGTTAATTTATTCAGTTCCCGGTAATCAATGCACATCCGGAATGATCCGTCTTTCTTCTTGACAAACAAGACCGGAGCTCCCCAGGGTGAGGAACTAGGTCTTATAAAGCCTTTGTCGGATAGCTCTTTTAGTTGCTCAGATAATTCTTTCATTTCGGAAGGCGCCAATCGATAAGGTGCCCGCGCCACAGGTGCAGCACCAGGTACCAAATCAATTTGAAACTACACTTGTCGAGTCGGAGGAAGACCCGACAAGTCTTTAGGAATAACTTCAGGAAAGTCTTGGACTATTGGTTACGTTCTTAAATAAAAAATAAAAAAAAACTCGCTTCTTCTCCGACTTGTCTTCAACCTCTTTTGTAGTAACATGTGCCAGAAAGATGGGAAACCCATTTTCCATGTACTTCTACGTTTTAGTGCAAGAAATGATGTTTAATCGGGTCACATTTCCCTGATTACTTCATCCATCATGTCATGTTAGTTTTCATTTCCCCAGGGAATGCAGACAATCTTCTCAGCACACATAATGACCGCTTGGTATTTCGCCAACCAATCCATACCGATTATAGCGTCAAAACTACCAAGTTCTATGGGCATTAAATTTATGTTGAATGGGTGGTTTAAGAGATTCTCTAATGGCGAGAAAATTCGATAAAGATGTATCCTAGGGCGGGACTAGTGATGTGTCTTGGCTCTCTCGCTTAGGATTTTGGTATAAGATGATGCCAACTTATAGTTAAGACATGTGAGGTTTGTTAGTTGATAGGGATACTAATTCAATTCTAAAAGTAACATGCGTTTTTATGAATACCACACAAAACATGATATAAGTAGAAAAATTATATTTCTTAACAGAGGTTTTTAGATGTCGACTACTCTCAACACGGCATGGTACCTCCTGAATTATACATAGTTTGATCAGGCCATGTATAATTGAGACTAACGATGCTTGCTCATTTCGTCAAATTAGAGTTTTAATTTCATTGATATTAGTATGAGAGTAGTTTGTAATAAGAGTAAATAGGAACTTAAGTTTTATATTGACGAAATTCTCATAATTACGATAATTTGCAATCAGTCGTACAACTAACAATCTTAGGGATTATACAACGAGAATTCTTAAGGAAATTAAAGTTTAAGATAGTTCCCAATTTAGGGTTTGCTAGGCACAAGGCGAGTAACTTTATCTTTTAATGCTTCGATTCTAATCTTTTGTTGTTCGATGGTCTGAGCGGTTTCTCCCTCCTCTTAAGGTATGGCACCACTCCATTGTCCTAGCACCTCCAATTTGGTTTTTTTTTATGGCTTTGGGTTCTTTTGCTCTGGGCTATCCCTCTTGTAGTGCCCTTTGATTCCCACATCATTGCAAATAGCATTCTGACTTGCCCAATGACCTTTGGTTGTTTACAGCATTGGAATTTACCCGTACCCCTACAGTCACGGGCGAATCGATATGTTGGACCATAATTTGTTGCATTTATAGCACTTTGGAGCACCACGGTCCGTCATGGTGGTAATTGCACTTTGAGCACAGGGACTAGATTCCACCATATGGTTTCATATCCACCCAATCCAGCAGAGTATATGCCCTGCCGGTGTTTTGCCTCTTTTTGTTGAAGTTGTTGTTGTATTCTGATATTTCGGGGAAGTGTTTTCAAACTTCCTTTGTTCTCAGTCTGGCATTCAGTAAGAGTTTGATCTTTTTATCCACACGTTTTCTGGAACTTCCACTTTGGATACTCCTCTTGAAGTTGTCTTCAGACTTCACACTGCATAAACAGGTTGTGAGTTCATTGTTACTAGAGTCTGCCCTAGAGGATTCCTACAATCCTAGGTCATGTGGCCAACCTTCTTGCAATTCTTGCCCTTTACGGTACATTGCCCATTGTGGTTACCTTCCCACTTTCTCTTGTTGTTGGCATTCTCTGCTAACTTGCATTCTTGTTGTTCGGTCTGGCTTATTTGACTTAGGGCCTATGTTGGTTTTCGTCTCATTAAATGGCAAATAGCCTCGATAGCATTAGCACTCGCTTGCTATAACCCGCTCAATTTCCTCAAACCCACTCATCCCTTGATCAACAGTTGTCATTTGTTTCCTGAAAGGTCACAGGGAAACAAAATGTATATGAAGTTTCATTCAAGGGAAAAATCATGACATCGTGATCCAACAAGTAGGTAAGGAGAGACAACGTTATGCATAGATTAAGATAACCGCAACATGCATAAATAAATCCCCATCGTATAGTAGCCATGATTCATAACCATACACATGTAAGTTAATAATTAATACATGTTTCAAATGAGTAAAAGAGTACAGCTTTTTATTAACATACTAACTGAGTATTATCAAGTTTAGTGGAATACAAAATGAGCTACACTGACAAATCTATTTGTCTATGGCCAGGATGCCTCTCAAGATTCTAGATGCTAGACTCTTATGTTATCTTTAACATTCTCTGGTGGTGGTGATGATGAAGGTAGTGTAGCAGCAAACTCAGTAATGCATGCCTCAGCATAGATGGTAATGAGAGGCTATGGTATTAAATAGTTATCCTACTGCACAGGATTTTGTCTCAAAAGATGATATGGAGTGGGAGAGTGTGGGTGATGTAGAAGCAGATTATCTGTATCAAAATGCTCTGTATTATCAGCTTTGTTGAAGGGGACAAGATCATTTGTAGGTACAACAGAAGGGTCGGCCGGAGCTAGGTGCTACTCCTCCTCCCCGTCCTCTCATTTTCCTTCTCAAACCTCATCATCATCAGTATGATCATAATCAGTTTGCCTTTCTTTTTTTGTTGGTAGAATAGTCCGTAGGATCCTCATCTAGGGTCCTCTTTCATCCCTCCTCGGAGATTAAGTTAGCAATGTGCTTGGTGATTGGGGTGTTAGGTGGGCATCAGCAGTAGAGGCTGATCCTTCTTTGGTCCCTCTAGTTCTCTAGAAGCTAACTGGGAATTTTTATGGCTCGGAACTAATATGAACAGATGTGTAGGTAAACTGTCGATATGAGAACATAAAGCTTGGCAAACGAGCAAAACTCTAACTCTATATTAAATATATTATATAAGGCTGGTATGGTAAATACGAGTATGCACTTATGCAATAAATGGAATGATGGTAAGGTATCATATTCGTTAGCTTAATGTTTAGGTAGCGCTTCGGACTACGAGCTTATGTACTACCTTGCCTAAAAAAAATATTCCCCTATTTAATATAAATGCCATTATATTAAATCATTGTAGGTTGCGCGAAAGAATGCAAACTCATCTGTGTATATATGCAATATACCCTCATAGTAATATATGTACTATAATATAAACATGTATATCAATTATGAATGCATCTAGTCCAACCAACTAATGCAACAAGTAGTGTATGCATGAATGTATGCACATATGTATGTCCCGTGGTATATCCCCTTTGTTATAAAAAACAAACACTCTTGTAACGGTTATATTATAGTACAGCAAAAACATTTGACTGGTTCTCTATAACTGTGGCTCTTGATATCCAATCTGTACACCCCCCCCAAATTGGGTCGCAGCGGACGGAGAATAAAGGGTCCGGGGCGTGTTACTTCCACCCTCCTTTCTGCACTCCTCAGATCATAACACAAGATATTATATTAGAACGACCAAAAAGTCTGTTGGAAAAACGTTACATTGGAATTTAACAAAGTAATTGTTACATAAGCCCGAAGCTTAACTTGTTCACTTGATCAAAATACAAAGATTTTCAGCCCATGACAGATTAAGCAAAATGATAATGTGACAAAAAATCTTTATAGCCATTGACATCCAAATCAAACCACCAATGTATCCATCGCACCTCGTTGCTTATTGTTCCTCCCTGAAAACATTGCTTTTTAAAACGTACACTAATGTTGGTGTAATTAATAGTTTGATAAATCATATATTGTAGGACCACCAAGATCTCCCAAGGTATGATTAAATGCAAACAGATGCAGAGATATCATATAAATGTAATTACGGTGCTCTAGCTCATGGACACTGTGCTTGACATGTATGGTGCCAAATTAGTTGGCCGTTTGCCCGTGGTGATGTTCTAACCCGCAACATCTATATTCGAATGGAATACGTCGTTTCACTAGTGATAGTAATCACTCCGAAGGGGTTGTCAAACCCAATAGATCTATTCAATAAACACTTCGCGGCTCGTTAATTAACCAGATCATGATAATGGGCTCAGTGGGGTTAATCGCTACTTAGGCAAACATGTATCATATATAAAAACTTAACCCACTTGTGTCCTGTTGTAAAACATTGACATGTTTTTCACCCCACAAACTTTGTAAAAACAAAAAGAAACTGTTAAATCGTGGGGGGCTATAGAACCTCAACCTAGAGGTTATGATACATCCAATATCGCTGATAATGCGTCCACGTTGTAAAAGATCGAATGCAACCTAAATTATCATAGGTCGTATAAGTACCGAGTACTTATATTGATAACATTGAATATAATCCTATAGTTGTTACATCCGTCTATCGTTCGGGCTATCTATTAATTAAAGAGGTCATGACATGACGTTCGAGGAGTTAGGACACTTTGTAAATAGTAAATCAACAACTCGTCGAAAACGCTCATCGAAGAGGCCTAATATGAAAATCCCTAAGTAATATAGTACCTTTGATAACCAATGATATTCTATATAGCTCAATTCACCAAACTAATGGTTTTGGAAAAATTGTGTTTAATAAGTTAAAACGTTTAAATTAACCGTTTTAGCAAATAACTGGCGAGTAACTTTCGCGTTTTTTTAAGCACCGCGTTTCTCGCGTTTTTATGCCCATCTTCTTTTTACGTATCAAGACTCGAGTTATTATTAAAATATTGACATTTTTGTATTTTTCGGACCTTACTGAGAAACAGTAATAAATTACTGATACACATCCAGACCAAAGGTATATTTTTATCGATTTAATTGTCGTTTAAATCCCGTAAAACGTCGTATTTTATTCGTTCTGTCGTTTTAACGATTCTTTCGAGAACGTTTCTGTATTTGAAAGTTATATAAATTTATGAGATTCCCCCCAACCTCTCAAAGTGTGTGTATACTCCTGAGACATATATTACTCGTCCCACCCCCCACTAAGTGCCATGATTAGGATCATCTTCGGAAGTTGAAAAACCTGACACACCATGACATAACCATCTCATCCCTCACAATTGATTATTCGTAAGTTTAGAAAGAACGAGTAGTCTGCTCAATTCGAAACAATGTACCTCATAATCCAAATCTCAATTCGCTTGTACATCCATTAATAATGAATGCAGCAAATCCAAGTCGCTCTGCACAGTCCCATCGCACATGTGGACTTTCGCTTCACATCTCTCTCTCCTCAGTGCTGTAATAATTGTTACTAATACAAAATTATGATCTCTATACACTTAGTTCTAGATGCTCTGTCTCTCTGACTCACGTTATGAAGTCAAGTGTAAGAGAAAAATATTTGTACAGTGTTGTCTATCACTAAGCAATCTCGCTCATCTGCTCGTGTATGTGACGTCGCTCTCTAGCGCGCCTGTGTGTCGAATCAAGTAATATATCAGCCCTACAGCTAGTGAGTATTGGTGTACGGAGTTTTTGATATAACAGCCGAACTACTACTTACTATGAACACCATACAGATGAAACTATTGTGTGTGTCCCGCGCCACTGTCGAAGTTTCTTATCATACTCGTATGTTGTGTCATACCAATTTAGTGGACTTGTTGTACATTGTAGTCAGAAGTGTCCTGCATATACGAGATCCCTGCTGTACTATTCCACCTGTTGCTAATTGATTATAAGACCACATATACAAACTTCGCTCGGGCTCGCTCCCACTATAGATACGCTAGCATCATGTTCATAGGAGCATCCTATCGAATGCTCAGAAGATCATAAGATCTGGTCCTATATGAAGATATCCAGAATCTTTGCCCATGTCCCATCGCTCGCGTCTCCAAACCACGTGTCTCTTACCACAGCACACAGTATCGCCTCACGCTATGATACTAAGTAACGACGCACAGCTGACCCAGCACCTTTTACCACGACCTTGTTCCGCACTTCCACACACGACATTCATCACCCTTATTCTCCGCCGTACTTATTGTGCTCCACAATCAGTCACCTTTGATCTTGCTCCACCTTTGTAGCACTACATTCATTATAGACCAATGTGCCATTTCTTATTCTTATATAGTTCTAAATATGAAATTAATCTCTAGTAAGACTTTTTTATATACCAAATAATATCCTATCATATCACTCACTTGTATGTTGTTAATCGAATCATATTATTAGTTATAGACAACTTAACCACAAGTGTGTACTCATTATAACTTGTGTGACCATTGTAAACATGATGTCATTTAATCATAAGATATATAAAAAAGTGTACATTATGAATGACAACGAATAAAAAACTTCTTTTTACATGTTAATAATTAAATGGTGGATTTAAGCGCTAAATAGAAATAATCATTTATGCATATAAAAATGTGAAAATTCATAACGAAACATAAAGAGTGCAAATTGACCTTAATGAGGTTGATGATGATGATAATCAAGTGCTAAAACCCTTGTTTACCACAAACACCAAAGCTTTTGTGCTACTTAAGAAACCCTTGCTTTTTCTTTAACAGAGTAATATTGGAAATGGTGATTTCAATGCTTGCATATGCCTTAGTATATCTTTAGAATGGTGTATCATAGAAGCTGTATGGTTGTAGAAAATTTTGTATGGGTTTGTTGTTGAAGGTAGTTTGAAGCCTTGGACCAAGGATGGAGCAAGAGAGATGTTTTTGGTTGATTTGTCTAAGATTTGTTAATGTATTAGAGTTACTTGCTAAGCTTGCAATGATATATAAGATGTATATAGTTGTCAAAGGAGAATTATAGCACCCCCTTGTCCTAGGGATGGCCTTAGTCTTAGTCATGGGTCAAAGCATGGTCTTGCCATAATGAGGTATGGAAGGTATGGTGCCATTAAAGAAGCATGGTGTAGGTTTGACCAAAAATGAAATCTTATCTCATTTTTCATGTATACCTTTGTAAAAGATGCATGATTTTCGGTAAAACAAAGATATATATGATATATTATGTAATTTTATGTACTTGGTATAAAAGTGGTAAGTATTTGTTTGAAGCGTAGAAAAAGTTTTTGTGGTTCCGTGGATTACCTAAACGCAATTTATCGCGAAACGTATACCACTTTTCGTATCGATAAAAATAAAATGAACAAGTTAATAATTATTCTCAAAATAATTATATAACCCTTGCTTGATGTAAACATTTAATTGTTTGATGCCCGTTTACATTGAACGCTAATTTTTAGCTTACGCGATTTAAACTTTATTCATGAAATTACGAGCAAACGCGTACAACACTAAAAATAAATAGTACATTTATTGACGTCGTCAAAGACTTGAAAACACAGGGTGTTATATTACCAATATTGTTATACCTGTAAATGTTGATAATGAAGACGATGAAATAACTGATGAAGTGTTTGAATTAAGGAGAAGGGTGAAAGGGAAGAATGTAGAGGAGACTAGGATTTCACCAATTCCCTCACTAACTAGATCACCTAGGAATATCTCTATACTCGTATCTTCGGATACTGAGAAACTCCAGGAATTGACGGTTACTCATCCTACACCATCATCAGGTTCATATGCACAAAAGTTAACAAAAACCAATCATCTTCTATCATTGATCAAGGCAAAACCCAATCAATTCAAAAGATACAAGAGTTTCTTTTCATGAATAGGGATGATATGGGTTACTTATTTGCAACATCTCAGAAAAGGGTCATGCATGGACATCAATGTGATCATCTTGCTTGATAATCTTCATGATGTCATGATGGAAACGCTACCCTCGTTGGTGAAAGAGAAAGTAACGAAGCAAGTTAAGAAGGAAGTTCATGCATAAGTTCAAGATCAAGTTTCTGTGTATCTTGCGGAAGGGTTGATTCTGGAAAGGAAAACGACTAAAGAAGAGACGGAAAGATTAATCTCTAAAGCTATCTTGCAAGAACGTGGGCGTATGCATTGCACATATATATCCACAGATTCAAAATGCAATTGACAATGCTATTCCTTCTTTAGTTGATGCATCTGTACGCAGTTATATGTCGGGTCATATTCTTCATGTTCATCCGGCATAAGTTCAATCATCCTCTATTCTAGAATAACAACATTAATTATACCTTACTATGAAGGCTGATCCTCTGTTACAACAACAAGACATAGCAATCTGGTTGGCTCTCCAGATGAAGTTTGAGAAGACTCAAGTACCACAAACTGCTTGTAGATATTCTGCCATTCGCACAAGAGATCAGGATGATCCTCATGATGATGCTCATCCTGAGGGGGAGAATAATGCAAAAAGGCAGAAGACATCGGAGTATGAAGCATATGTATTTGGAGAGTCATCGTCTGGACAAGAGAATGTAGAGGAACCAGGTCCTTCTACTTCAGGAAATCAAGAACAAGATGATGAATTTGATTTCTGGACTGATTCTTATGCATCTGATGATGATGAGATTCCAACTAAGAAAGTAACACAAGACATCATGGAAGAGATATCTTTGACAATTGATGAAGCTAAGTTGAAGAAGATGGCGGATGCGATGCTAAGACAAAGATGTACTTCAGGAGATGAACATCAGTATCACTTTGATCAGATAAAGAATTTCTTGCAAAGTGACATTGTTTAGGAAAGCAAAAAGGAAATTCTTGTCTCTCCACATCCACGAAAGATCACACCATTAGTTCAAAGCTGTCAAAGAGATCCTGAAGCTCCAGCACTATCTCTGATTAATCAAGACCTTTTGTACTTAAAGAAAGGAAACTCAGGTCCTGAGAAGATTGTTTTGTCACTTCATAAATTTCCAGTAATTGTCTTCAATGATGATGATATTGAAGAACGGAATTCCAAATGGGTTAATAAGTGTATAAAGAAGTTTAATCCTTATGCAAGATATGGTGTTGAAAACTGGAAGAATCCTCATGCGAAGATCTTCTACATAAGGAGACAGAAAGAACCTGGAAGACCGAAGGAAGAGATCTATTCAAACTCTAAGATCGTTCAAGTCATCAAGACATTCTGGGAATTGGGTCATGAACATAAGTTTATCACAGAGATTGTGGCAAGAAGAGCTAATGATTGCATAGTGTCAATAACCGAGCCAGATTACAAGAACCTCAATAAGAATGACATTGAAGACATGTATCTGCTGATCATGAATAACAAGGTACCTGATTATTCTAATATAGGATTGCTATGGTCTCTATCAGTGTTCATCAGGAGTTCAGTGATATAGGAAAGAGTGCACGATTTTCAACTTGGAATCGAAAGCTATCAACAGAAGATTAATCTCACTGCACCAACAATTACATTCCCAGGAATTGAAGAATATGATGTGTTTTCTATTGTCTATGAGCCCGTACATGGAATCATTTACACTAATAGCAAGAAAGAGAAAAGGGTGATGAGACCTTCAGAGATACATAAGTTTTGTGATGCAACACTGAGAAGAACGCTTGAAGGTCTAAAGAGTTATTATAATGATGTCAAGTATGGCTATGTGCAAAAAGAACTCACAAATGATGAAGTTGAGTTTCTTAAGTTGTTTGAAGAAGAGATTGAAGTTCGATTGAATTATCGAGATCAAATGAGAAGATGGGAGATGTACGTGAATGGAAGACCACTTGGACCAAGGAGGGAACGCCCAGAATAATCGACCCTTAGGGGGAGATTGTTAGGTTTATGGAAAAGTGTCGATTATGTGGTTTTATTATATTTTGTTATTAGACTTTATTTTGTTTACTTTAATATTGCTTGTAATAAGGTTTATTATGCTTTAAGTAAGAAATAGCATAATAACCAAAGTCTAGGGACTAGTATTGACAAATTAGAAAATAAGGAAGGGAAGCATCCCTCCCATTTCTTTTCCCTTCCTTATAAATAGCCCTCTAATCTTCATTAGAGGGTGATGTTCTTGTAACCAACTCTTAATTTTCCCTCCATAATAATATTTGAATTTTCCCTTCACTTGCTCTCATTCTCTCAATCTTACATGTTGATATGATTGATTCAAGATTCATGTGACCTAACACAAATTTATTCAATAATAACATTATTGGCATGCCGTTATTTTTAGGCTACCTACAACTTTGGCGTTCCACCTGCTGCAACCTTTTTGGCGTTGCATCCACAAGACAATAACATTATTGCCATAGGCAAAGGTTATAAGGATGTCCATTTTGAAGCAAAAATTGCTACAGGTGAAGGCATCAATGTTGTAAGTGTTCAGCTTTTAGTAAATGCTCTTCTTACATCTATGTGGGAAAAGTGAGTAGTTTATTAGACGTTTGAGTCAGAAGTGGTAATATCGACCCCATTCACTCACGCATAGGTTAATTCGAGTAGCTTGAAAGGGACAATCCAAAATGCTTGAGTGCGTTGAAAGTTGCCAATTTTTAATTTTATCACTTAAAAGTTCTAAGTTATTTTATTGAAAACACTAAGACTTTTATTGGATGTTAACATTGAAATTAGTATATACATGTATAATGCAAACTATATAATATCAAATTTTGAACACGTGTTTTAGAAAATGTGAACAAATCTTTTTGATGACATAATGCTTATAAAGCTTATAATTTACTTAACCATGTTGATAAAAAAATACTATAAAAAAGTGTTAGGAACACAAAAAGTGTCGGCCACTTCCATGGATATCGGTAGATAGCTCGTTTAGCTATTTTTGGAACCTTAATAGGCTAAGTTAGGAAAAGTCCATGGAAAGCCCATGTAAGCCCATTCTAGTTGGTCACTTTAGGGTATTTATACACCTCTCCATGCCTTGGAGAGGTGGTTGGTTGTTCATTTTCTCACACACATAATATACATTCCATTTCCATTTACTTTCTCTCTCTAAGTTCATCCAACCCACTCTCTCTCTAGTTCTTGCATAAATCAAATATTACTATTATTCTACAATTGGTATCAAGAGCTATGGAGTGGTGTGTTTAGTTTTTGTGTTTATCTTTGGTTCGTGTGTTTTTCTAGCAAAAATCGTCCTTTCTTTTATTTTTTCTTTGTTTTCGAAGCACTTGTGTACACTAAAAGATCATTTACCTTGGTAAATTTGATATAGTATCTTTATGATATAGGTGTACATGCTTTGAATCAAGAAAAACATCATTTTTGTTACTTTTGTGTTCAAAAACCTTTACAAAGAACAAAATCTTGATTTTAAATTTTTCGACTTAAAAACCTTAAAGTTTTCATTTTTCTTGTTCCTATAGGGTTAGTAACACTAGTTGTACAAAATTTTTTGCAAAAAACCGATCAAAAAAGTGTCTTTTTGTGTTTTTGAGATTTTGAGTTTACCGAACAACTCCAGTTAGTTACTATCGAACAAATACTATCGAAAAACTCCAGTTAGTTACTATCGAACAACTCCAGTTTGTTAGTATCGAACAACTACTACTGAACAACTCCTTGCAGTTAGTACCAAACAACTCCTTGCAGTTAGTACCGAACAACTCCTTGCAATTAGTACCGAACAACTCCTTGCAGTTAGTATCGAACAACTCCAGATTAGTTAGTACCGAACAACTCCTTGCAGTTAGTACCGAACAACTCCATATTAGTTAGTACCGAACAACTCCAAGTAGTTAGTACCGAACAACTCCAAGTAGTTTGTACCGAACAACTCCAAGTAGTTAGTACCGAACAACTCCAAGTAGTTTGTACCGAACAACTCCATACCGAACAACTCAAGTTTCAAGATTATACGGTTTATTTCTTTGACTTGTAAAATTCCATGAAACATTAACTTGTTTTTCCCAGTTTTGTCAAGAATTGTAAAATCCCGTGTCAAGAATTGTAAAATCCCGTGTAGTTTCTTGAATTTAAACACTTAAAAGACAACTTAATCAAACACAATTTCTTTCTACCTCCGATCGATCAATCAATAATCTTTTTGATACCACTTTATCAATGACGACTCTTGCTGATAAGTCACTTCTCTCGGGTAGTGACAACAAATCACCGATGCTTGAAAAACACTTGTATGACTCTTGAAAAAGCAGAATGGAACTTTATATGATGAATATTCCTCATGGTAGAATGATTCATGCTTCTGTTGAAAAAGGTCCACTTGTTTAGCCAACAATTACAGTGGATGGTGTAACCAGACCAAAGGAATACACTGAATTAACTCCCGCAGAAACCATTCAAGCTGATTGTGACATCAAAGCAATAAACATCATTCTACAAGGCCTTCCAACTGAAATTTATGCTCTTGTTAGTCAACATCGTGTAGCCAAGGATATTTGAGAGAAAATCAAACTGCTCATGCAAGGAACGTCGTTAACAAAGCAAGAACGAGAGTGTAAGCTGTACGATGAATTTGATAAGTTTACATACAAGAAAGGAGAGTCGTTGCACGAGTAATACTTGAGATTCACTTTGCTACTCAAAGATATGAATATTTACAAGATGCCACTGGAGCAATTTCAAGTCAATACCAAGTTTTTGAATACTCTTCCTGCTGAATGGAGCAAATTCGTTACTGATGTTAAGTTGGTCAAAGACTTGCATACTACTAATGTTGATCAGATCCAGGCTCACTTGGAACAACATGAACGACATGCAAATGAAGTTCAATTGATGCATGAACGCAACTCCGATCCTCTTTCTTTAGTTGCATCTCACCAAATGACACAGTCTCCTTATCAATCTCATCAGCACTCTTACCAGAACTCTCAAATCAACAATTTGTTTCACTTTATCAATCTTCACAGTATGGATCACCTTTTGAATCTCAACAATATTCAGTCAATCAATCATCAACACCTCATTTAATCACTTATCCTCCTAACAATTATCAAACCTCAGCTCACCACAACGTTTATTCTCCATCATCATCCATCCCTTAAATTGCATACTCTCCCACAGTCAACCAACAATCTGAATTTTCCTAATTAGACTCAGGTCTAACTATTCTAGTTTTTAAGCACAGTGATAATCCAATTGATGCTATCAATCATGTGATGTCATTCTTGTCTGCTGTAGTCACTTCCCGCTATCCTACTACCAACAACCAGCTGAGGAACTCGTCAAACCCAAGACAACAAGCCACCATTAATGATGGAAGAGTAAACATACAACCAGTTCAGGAGAGACAAACTTCTTATGCTGCGGGTACTACAAGAACTTTCACTCCAATAGCAAGTGGGAGTAACTCAGGGAAACAGATGATTGTTAGGTGTTACAACTGCAAAGGGGAAGGACACATGTCCAAACAATGCACTAAACCAAGGAGAAAACGAGACGACTCATGGTTTAAAGATAAAGTGTTGTTGGTTCAAGCTCAAGCAAGTGGACAAATTCTACATGAAGAGGAACTTGCATTTTTGGCAGATCCGGGAATTCCAGAAGCTCAAGCCACTCAGACTGTCATCACTCACAATGCTGCTTATCAAGCTGATGATCTGGATACATATGACTCTAACTGTGATGAACTCAACACTGCCAAATTTGCTCTCATGGCGAATTTATCTCATTATGGTTCAGATATTCTTTCTGAGGTACACAATCATGATAATGTGAATAATAAAATGATTAATCAAGCAGTGTAGGCGATTCCGTCTTCTGAATAGTCGAATGTTGTAAACCATTCAGAGACTGAAATGACCAGTGATAGTAATATCACTCCTTATTCTCAGTATCTGATAGAATCACAACAGCCAGCCATTCAAAATTCTAACTCTTCTGCACAACAAGATGCATTGATATTATCTGTGATTGAACAACTAAAAACCCAAGTTGCTAATTGTACCAAGATAAATCTGGAAAATAAAAATTTCAATGATACGTTAACTGCTGAGCTTGAAAGATATAAGGAACAAGTTAAAGTGTTGAAAGAAGGACAAAATGTTGATTTAAGGAGTAATGATAA
>BQNB010067856.1:0-34042 GCA_026074375.1 Tanacetum coccineum | reverse complement strand
AAGTGGTATCAGAGCTTGTAGAGAAACTCTGAATAAGAAGAACTCATCCAAATCTAAAACTCTACCTAACATAAAAGATGTCTGGTGAAGAACCTGCACCACAAATAGCACCAGTAGAATATCCTCAAATGATATCTACTATAAAACTCCCTATGCTTAAGAAGGGAGAATATACCCTTTGGAGCATAAGGATGGAGCAGTACCTCACAAACACAGATTATGGCTTGTGGCATGTAATCATGAATGGTGATGAACTTGTACAAACAACAAAAGATGAGAATGGTGTTAAAACTGAAGTACCTCCAAAGACTGCTCAAGCACTATTACAAAGGCAAAAAGAAAGAAAAGCTAAAAGTACTTTGCTTTTAGCTATTCTTAATGAATATCAACTGAGGTTCCATGGTATAAAGGATGCAAAAACTCTATGAGCTACTATCAAGAGTAGGTTTGGTGACAATGTTGAATCTAAGAAGATGCAGAAGAATGTCTTGAAGCAACAATTTGAAAACTTTTTTGTATCTGACACAGAAGGCCTAGACAAAGCATATGATAGGTTTCAAAAACTTATCAGCCAACTTGAAATTCATGGGCAGTTGTTTCAAATGAAGATGCAAATCAGAAATTTCTAAGAGCTCTACCTTCATCATGGAATAACATAGCTTTGATTATGAGAAACAAAGAGGGTATAGATGAATTAGATATTGATGATTTATACAATAACCTAAAAGTGTTTAAAGCTGACATTAAAGGTTCCTCTGGATCATTTTCAAACTCACAGAATATGGCTTTTCTTTCTACAGAAGACACTAACAGTATTAATGAAGTTAGTACTATCAATGGTGTTTCTACTGCAGCAGGCCATAGCTCTCAAGGACAAGCCTCTTCATCATTATATACTAATGATCTAATGTTCTCATTCTTTATTGATCAGTCAAGTGGTCCACAACTTGATGATGAAGACCTAGACCAGCTTGATCAAGATAATTTGGAAGAAATAGACATTAAATGGCAGGTGGATATGCTTTCTATGAGGGTTAAGTATTTTTATAAGAAGACTAAAAGAAAGTTAATCTTCAATGGCAAAGAACCTGTAGGTTTTGATAAAGCTAAGGTTGAATGTTTTAACTGTCATAGAAGATGCCATTTTTCCAGGGAATGTAAAGCACCAAGAAATCAATGGAACAGGAATGGAGATGCAGGGAATAGGAGCAGGGACAACACCAGAAGAACTATACTAGTAGAGACCTCTGATGCATTGATTGTTTAGGACAATGCTTTGATTGTGCAAGATGGATTAGGATATGATTGGAGTTATATAGCTCAAGATGAATCGACTGAGTTTGCTCTCATGGCCTACACTTCAAACTCTTCAGGGTCTGACACAGAGGTAAAATCTTGTTCTAAAAACTGTGTTAAAACATATGAAAAACTTCAAAAACAGTTTGATGAACGAGTACAAACTCTTAGTAAGGCTAATCTAGAAATTGTAGCTTATCAGTTAGGCCTAGAATCTATAGAGGCACAATTAGTTGTTTATCAAAAAAATGAAGTTGTGTATAAGGAAAATATTACAGTATTAGAGTTTGAAGTAAAGGATAAAAGTAATGTTGTCACTAGACTTACAAATCAGTTAGAACAAACTTTAAAAGAAAAAGAAGATTTAAAAGCTAAACTAGAACAGTTTGAAACATCTTCTACAAACTTAACTAAACTAATTAATAGTTAAATAAGTTCTAAAGATAAAACTGGTCTAGGATATGGAGATCAAGTGAATGAAAATTCAAGTGATAGTGGATTGTTTAATAGCGTGTTTGATAGTCGTTCAAGTGATGGAGATGACAATCAAATAAATGATAGATTCAAAAAGGATAATGAATATCATGCAGTCCCTCCTCCTCTTACTGGGAACTACATACCTCCTCTTACTGACCTATCTTTTGCAGGATTGGATGATTCTATTTATTGGCCTACAGCAAATTAGACTAGTGTTAATGTGTCTCAAGTTGAAACAAGTAACACTCCACCTAGCAATACTAGTGTTGAAATGCTTAGAGTTGAATTTGTTAGGCCTAGTAGAGTTATCATTGAAGATTGGATTAGTGATGATGAGGAGGATATATTTCAGTCTGAGGATTCTTAAACAACAGTCAAACCTAGTTTCAAAAAGATTGAGTTTACTAAAGCTAGGAATGAAACTGTTAAAACTAATAAACAAGCTGTAAAACCTAGGATGGTCACTCAATCTCCTAAGGTAGATAGAAAATATTGGAATGGGAAGATGACTCAAAAACTGGGGTTAGGTTTTGGGTTTACTAAGAAAGCTTGTTTTGTTTGTGGAAGTTACAATCATTTAATAAAAGATTGTGATTTTCATGAAAAGAGAATGTCTAAAAAATATGTCTTGAATGATAAGGGAAAGGGTACTGGTCATAGGAAAGTTAGACCAATTTGGAACAACACTCAGAGAATAAATCATCAAAATAAATTTATTTCAACTGCAGTCTTAACTAGGTCTAGAAGAATACCAGTTAGTACTGCCAAGCAGTATGTTAATACTGCTACCCCTAAAAATAGAGTGAATGTTTCAAAATCAAAAATAAATACTTTTCCTAAGTCACATTCACCTATTAGAAGGCCTTTTTGTAAATCAACCGTACTCAATACCATGGTTTCAAAAGTAAAAGTTAATACTGTTAAAGTAAATGGTGTTAATATTGTTGGGCAAATAGCAGTTTGTACTGTTAAGGGAAATGGAGTCACTGTCGTTAAGGCCTCAGCAGGTTATGTTTGGAGACCTAAAAATACTGATTTAAACAATGGCTCCAAAGATAATAGTAGATCATGGATCTCAAAAAGAGTAAATTATATTGATCCATAAGGCAGACTCAAGTCAGTAGTGGCTTGGGTCCCCAAGAGAAACTAACTCTCTTATTTTTGTGCAGGGGAATCCACAACAAGCTTTAAAGTACAAAGGAATATTTGACAGTGGATGCTCCAGGAATATGACAGGGAACAAAGCCTTACTTACTGACTATCAAGATATTGATGGAGGTTTTGTTTCCTTTGGTGGAAGTACTAGAGGTGGTAAGATAACAAGTATTGGTAAGATAAGAACTAATAAAATAGACTTTGAGATGATGTTTTTTTTTGTGAAGAATACTTCTAAGTTTTAATCTTTTCTCTGTCTCATAAATGTGTGACAAGAAAAACAGTGTTCTTTTCACTGAAACTGAATGTCTTGTTTTGTCTCCTGACTTTAAGCTAATTGATGAAAGTCAAGTACTACTTAAAGTCCCCAAGCAAAATAATATGTACAGCTTTGATTTAAAGAATGTTGTTCCTTCTAGAGATTTAACTTGTTTATTTGCAAAAGCCACAATTGATGAGTCTAAGCTATGGCATAGGAGGCTAGGTCATGTGAATTTTAAAACAATGAATAAACTTGTGATGAGAAACCTTGTAAGAGGTCTACCTTCAAAGACTTTTTGAAAAAGACATACATGTGAAGCTTGTCAGAATGGGAACAACACAAAGCCTCCTAGTAGAACCAAAACATGTGAGGTCTATCAGCCAATCTTTACAGATGTTACATTATGGACTTATTTGGACACACATCTGTAAAGAGTATCAACCATAAGACCTATTCTTTGTAGTGACTGATGACTTTTAGTAGTTTAGCTGGGTTTTCTTCTTTAGCCACTTAAGAGTGAAACAAGTAGGGATTCCTTAAGAAAATTTATAACAAAAGTAGAAAACCAATTAAAACATAAGGTTAAAGTAATCATGTATGATAATGGGACAGAATTCAAAAACAGAGAAATGGATGAATTCTGTAGGCAAAAAAGGATAAAAAGGGAATATAGTGTTGCCAGAACTCCACAACAAAATAAAGTTGCTGAGAGAAAGAATAGGATCCTGATTGAGGCAGCTAGGACTATGCTAGCAGACTCACTTCTACCTACAGTATTTTGGGTTAAAGCAGTTAATACTGCTTGTTATGTCTTGAATAGGGTTCTAGTGACCAAGCCTCATAACAAGACATCCTATGAACTTATTATTGGCAAATCACCAAGCATAAGTTGCATGAGACCTTTTGGATGTCCTGTTATTATCCTAAATACCCTAGACCCTTTAAGCAAGTTTGATGGGAAGATTGAGGAAGGGTTTTTAGTTGGGTACTCTGTTAATAGCAAGGCTTTCAGGGTATTTAACACTGAAACCAGAAAAGTTGAAAAGAATCTACATGTAAACTTTCTTGAAAATAAACCAAATGTTGCAGGGCAAGGACCTAACTGGCTTTTTGATATTGATTCCTTAACAAACTCTATGAATTATCAACCAGTTACTGCAGGGAATCAAACTAACAAAAATGCAGGTCCACAAGAAACTAATGGCAATACAGGTTTGAAGAAAAATGTTAATGCTGGACAAACTGAAGAAGAGAATGTGTCTAGTCAACAATATATTATGTTCCCATTATGGTCGTCTATCTCTTCAAACTACAAGAGCTCAGATGACAAGGCTAAGGATGATACAGTTGATGATGATGCTTGTAAAAAGACTGTACAAGAACCAGCAAGTGAGTATGATCAACCTTGAAGGAATGTTTCTTGAGTAAGGGATAGTGGATCAAGAGAAGAGGCTACAGAGCTATCATATGCTGTTAAAAAGAATTTGAAGCATAGTGTAGATAAGTCAGCTTCTCTTTAGGAGAAGATTACTATAAAGTAGCAGTATACTAACAATTTTAATACAAGTTTAGCAACACCAGTTAATACTGCTAGTTAGTATTCCCATGGATTTTATTCCTATTAGACACCATCAGTGGACCATCATTTGTTCCTTTTGGTGGATCTTTTCCTATTGATGTTGCTAACCTTCCTCATGATCCTCTAATGCCTGAATTGGAGGATACTGCTAAAATTCAAAGTACTGGCATTTTTGGCAATGCCTATGATGATCATGACTTGGAAACTCTCAATACTTCTTATGTTGATCAAAGTGTGGGTGCAGAGGCTAATTTCAACAACATGGAACATTCCACTGTTGTCAGTCCTATTCCCACAACTAGAGTACACTCTACTAATCCTAAAGCTCAGATTAATAGTATCCAAATCAGATAGTACAACAACGGCATGGACAAAGAAGAATTCTGAAGAGCATGCTATGATTAGCTACATCCAAAAGCAGAGAAGGACAAATCACAAAGATTTCTAGAACTACTTATTTTCTTATTTCCTTTCTCAACATGAACCCACAAAGATATCTCAAGCCATTGATGATGAAAGTTGGGTTGAAGCAATGCAAGAGGAGCTACTTCAGTTCAAGATTCAGAAGGTTTGGACACTAGTTGACTTACCTAGTGGCAAAAAGCTATAGTATAAAGTGGGTGTAAAAGAAATAAGAAGAGATGACATGGGAATAGTTGTAAGTAACAAAGCCCAGACTATGCACAAGGTATAAACAGAAGAAGTCATTAATTATGATGAGGTTTTTGCTCCATGTTGCTAGGGTTAAGCAATCAGTTTATTTTTAGGCCCTTTGTCATCATAGTATGAAATTTCTTTGTACCAGATTGGATGTTAAAAGTGCTTTGTTCTCATAGCACTATTGAAGAGGGATGGTATATGTTATGCCAACCTCCTAGGTTTGTGGATCCAAAATTTCCAGAAAAAGTCTACAACGTGGATAAAGCACTTATATGGTCTAACATCAAGCTCCCTAGAGCTTGTATGAGTCACTCTCTCTAGCCTATCAGCTGGATAATGGATTTCACAGGGGATAAATTGACACGAAGCATTGTTCATAAGAGACTCAAAGGGGTGATATACACTAGTTCAAGTATATGTAGAAGACCATCACTTGGGTTTAACTAAGAAGTCTTTATGTGATGAGTTTGAGCAGATAATGCACAACAGGTTTCAGATGAGTTCAATGGGAGAAACTACTTCTTCTTTGTTCTTACAAGTCAAAAGAAAGAGGTATAGGATCTTGTATTAGTCAGGACAAGTATGTTGGTGAGATCCTGAAGAAATTTGGCTTTTTTAGTATAAGGTCAGCCAGTACTCTCATGGAAACACACAAGGCTTTAACAAAAGATGAAGATGGTTAGGATGTTGATAACCATTTATACAGATCAATGATTGGGTCATTGATGTATCTTACATCCTCTAGACCAGATGTTATGTTCTCAGTTTGTGCTTGCTTAAGATTTCAAGTTCAGCCAAAAGTTTCCCACTTGAATGCAGTAAAAAAAACTTATAAGTATACCTAAAAGGTCAACCCAAAGTTAGAGACTTGGTATCCTAAGGCACTCTCCTCATATATTGGAAGCTTTTTCAGACTGTGACTATGCAGGTGCCAGCACATAGACAGAAACCAACAACAGAGGTTATGTTAATTTCTTGGTTCAAGGGTTAATCTCATGGCAGTGTAAAATGTCATACTGTCTGGTGGACTAACACAACTACTAAGTTGAAAACAATGCTGCTTCCTCACTTACTGTGGTCCAAGTGCTTTGGATCCAAAATCAGATGTTGGATTATGGATTTAATTTTATGCAGACAAAGATTCATGTTGACAATGAGAGTGCTATTTGTGTTGTTAAGAATCCTGTCCATCATTCTAAAACAAATCATATAGATATCAGGCATCATTGCATTAGAGACTCTTAAGAGAAGAGACTGATTGAGATGGTCAAGATACATACAAATAATAATGTTGCAGATCTTCTGACTAAAGCCTTTGATGTAAGCAGATTTAATTTTCTAGTGGCAAGCATTGGTATACTTAATTTGTAGCTACATTGGTTGAGGGGAGGTTTGATAGTTCTTAACTTTTATTTATGGGTTATACATAAATATGGATCCTCATGAATTCTCACATGTCTATCTAGTCTTTTCTAGTGTGCTTGTGATGAATAGAGGCATGTTGTTGTATAATTATTGAAGACAAAGTTAAAACTGTTAAGGCAAATATTAATACTGCTAAGTATAATTTGTACTGCTAGGCAAAAGAGGTTGGGACACTAAGATACCTCAGTCTGGTGGTCCCCCTATAAAGGTTGGTGATGAGGCTGTCCATAAGGAGTTGGGTGACAAAATGGAAAGGGCTGCCACTACTGCTTCTAGCTTAGAAGCAGAGCAGGACAGTGGTAACATAACATAAGACCCAATCCATGGCAACACTTAATGAGCTAAGTTCTTAGGATTTGGCTCGGATAGTGGTCCAGTGGGTGAGCAAAAAGAAACCACATTGGGGATGTAGATGCTCAAACTAGGTTTGAGGCTGCATCTAAAAGTCTAATGACCCACCTCTCTCAAGAGTTAACACACTTGGAAGTGGGGAGGACAGTATGAAACTAAAAGAATTGATGGCACCTTGTACAAAATTGTCTGATAATTGAGAGATTTTGGTGAGCATAAAAGAAAGAGAGAAGTTGTGAGCCAAAAACAGAAAGAGAGATGTGTGCTTAAAAACAGAAAGAGTGAATTGGTGAGCAAAAAGAATTGAGAGATATAGTGAGATGAAAAACAGAAAGAGAGTTTGTGAGAATCTAAGTTTATGATGGAAATGCTTGTTGGAATAACATTGGTGTTTATACTGCTAGGCATAAACTTAATACTGCTAGTATTAAGTTAGTACTGCCAGGCATATCTTTATACTGCTGGGTGATGTTAATACGGCTAGGCTTAATGTTAGTACTGTTAGGCTAAACTTAGTACTGCTACATTACCGTTAGTACTGTTTGAGGCATAACAGAATTTCCTTATTTTAATATAGCCGTTGAGATATTTCCGCCAACAACATAGCCTATAGGGTTTGACTAATTGGAAATTCATGATCTTTCTATAAATTAGTAAGATTTCTTCAAGATAAGATCAAATTTCATTCAGTCGGTCAAATTACAACCCTAAGTGCTCTCAATATAATCTCAATTACTTTTGCCAAGCTTTCACTGGAGCTTAAACGAAGAAATATAAAGAATACTATTCTGACATCCAATACGCCGTATCCATCAAGGAAGATACGGCGTATCTATGCCTTCACTTCACAAGAAACCACGAATAACAAAGTCCTATACGCCGTATCCAGAAGACCTCTATACGCCGTATCCAAGATATAGTAATAAAATATTCTGAAAGATATTGAACGTGGTCCCTACTCCAAGAAACCCCCGATACGCCGTATTGACCTCAACCAATACGGCGTATCGACCAAATTCCAGACACTATAAATAGAAGGCCTAAAAACGAGTTTTAGGTGTGCTTGATCATATTTTCGATACCCTAACCACAAAAGTCGATTTTCAAAAGACAAGAAGAGCAGAAGAGGTCAAGCAAAGCTATTAATTCCATAGGAAACACCTTGTAATCTCCTATACTCTAGTAATCGTTTGATTTTTGGTATCATTTGTTTAACTCGGTTAGTTTACCTTGGTTGAATTATTATTCTTGTATTGATTACAATGATTAAGGGCTAATACCCTTGGGTATTAGCCATGATTATGAAGATTTAAATGTTTGGTTTGTTTATATCGACTGCTTAATTTATCGTTGATTGCTTGTTTATGTTTATCAATTTTTACTTATTTACGTGCTTTTGTATTCGACCTATCATTCAACTAGATCTAGTGATACTAACCCAGTTATCTAGATGCCAGGATGGCTCTCTATACAGTGATTTATATATCTAGAACAATAGGATCACAATTAATGCCCTATCTTTACCATTGGTTTATGTGAACAAGTTGGACTAGCAGGTGACATAGGATCAACAAATAACGTACTGATTCCTTTGGTAAAGACTTGGACAGTGGACTACTAGAATATAAATTGCCATGAGCTAGGGTTTAATAAGATCACCATTATTATTCTCCTAAGATAGATTATAATCAACAAATAAGATGCTTTATGCGGATGCGTTTAATTGTGACAGAATTCTACGTGTCTAGGTTTTAGAAAGAAGTACCGCCTAAATCTTGGAATGATATGCCGCCTCGAGATAAGCACTCATTGCACTAAATAAACAAACCAGCATTTTAATTAGATCAATCATGATTAATACAGTTTTCTTATATTTGGCTAGACCGCTCTTCTATCTTTTGTTAATCTGATCGTTTGTTCGTCTTCTTGTGTTGTATTACTTTACTTGTCATCAAAACCCTAGGTTAGATAACCCAAACTGTGCGAGTCTCTCCGACTGAAACCCCCTTTTTATCATTAGTTTAGGTTTAACTTAGGTTTAACATAGATTAGAACTAACATAATTAACTAAAATACTAGTAAACTTAAGAATTAACGCTCTCGCTCTTAGTGATCGACACCCTGCTTACCAACGAAGCTACATCTGACCGGGTACACTGCCCGTTAGAGTGTTGTATTTAGGTATAGTCGGCATAAAATAGATAGTAAAACTTGATACATAAAATAACAACCTACACGATGACACATCAAGTTTTTGGTGCCGTTGTCGGGGAGTGAAGTTGTTTAATCTTTATTTTTATTAGTATTTTGGTTTTAACCTAGATTAGCATAATTTAGATTTGTGTAAACTTATGTGTTTTTAATTGTTTTTGTTTGTCTATGTGTTTGTGTTGTGTGATTTTTTGCATTATTACAGTCCGCTGTAATTTTCTGAGCCGAATACTAAATACGACGTATTCATCTCTTTGGATACGGCGTATAAATTTTTTCAAATCAATACAACGTATTCGACTCTGTCTTCAATACGGCGTATTCAGTTTTGCTGAATACGACTTATAAGACTATTTGACCGTTTTCTTTCCTAGCGAATTTATTACAGGTTAAAATGGACGACCCGAACATTATTATGGAAGAGTATATCAGGTGATTGTAGTTTTACATACTTCGAGGGTGAAAGGATCTTCAAACCAAATCAACAAACACAAAACGTAGGAATCTTAAACACTAGTCCCCGGCAGCGGCGCCACAAATTTGTTGGTGAATGTTTTATATACCTAAAATATATATAAAATAAAATACTTCAAAGAGCAATTAAGAAAATTCCCTAAGGAAAATTCACTCTCAAAAATATATATAATATAATATATAATACTTATTTTTCCGGGTAAGTATGATCACCCGGGTCATTTCCCCAACGACTAGTGAAATTAAAACCTCGTTTTAGTTCGGATTCTGATTTGAATGAAGCAAAGATGTTTGATAAGCTATGACTACTAAATAAAAGAAAACAACAAATGAACAAATACGGGAATCAATTAAAACGCGACAAAGAACAAGAAAACTAATTTTAACCCCTAAAAATGTAAACTAAAATTCTAAACCTAAGATAAGACAAGAAAATTTTAGGAAAAATAAAAAAAACATTTTTTTGACTTTTTGATTATTTTTTTTTGAATTTATTATGAATTAAAAACTATAAAACTATTAAAAATAAAAGCCCTAATTTTTATCTTTTTATAAAAGTTTAATTGAACTAATTAAAACCTAACCCTAATTATTAATTAAAACTAAATAAACTACTTAAAATCTAATCTTAGGGACTAACTGTGAAAAAGACTTAAGGGCTAACGGGGCCAAAATATTTAACGGGCAAGGATTAACTAAGAAACAACTAAAACAGTAATATTACAAGAATGGTCCCTGAAGACCTAACCCGATAACAACTAAAGGCCAATTATAAGCTCAAATTTTAAAAGTGCTTATCACTAAAAACTTAAAAGAGCAAAGTTGTAAAGGAAGCTAGTGGGAACAAAATTAATAAAAACTACTTGGCTTGAAAATAACAAATAAGCTCAATAAGAGCTTATTTTTGAACTGACCTCAGAAAGGAGGGTTTAACCCTTGGTTTTACTTATTAAGCTCTTAAAAGCTTATTTTTAGCTAAAAATTAAAAAGGAAAGGAATTCTAAAAAGCTTATATGATGCTTAAGCTATTTCAGAAAAGAAACTAGAACTGGAAATCCTCTTAAGCTACTGAAATTAAGCATGAATTAAGCAAACTCAGGAAATAAGCAAAATAGCACAAAATCCAAATAAGCTAAAAACCTTAAAAAGCTAAACTGGATTCTAAAACTTTAAGTACTTATTAAACTACTTATAATCTATCTATATAAGCTATAAAATCTAGACTCATAAGCTAAATTAACAATTTAAGATTCTACTTAAGTTCCTACTGTTTTTGGTTTTTTTTTTATCTTTTTGAAAGACTTTTGACAGCAAAGATAAGTAATGCTAATAAGCTAGAAAGTGAAATTTAAGACCTAATCTATATTAAGCTATACCTAAACTTAATCCTACTTGAATTTAAGAGCCTAAATCCTACTTTTACTTAACTAAGAACTAGCCTAAAAGTGGCAGTACTAACTGTGACAGCAGTACTAACTTTTTAGTTAGTACTGCTGCACTTTGGTGAATTATGGCAGCAAATTAAGCTAAACTAATAAGCAATAAATCTAAATCTATTACCTAATCTATATTAAGCTACCTCTAAGCTATATACTACCTTAATTTGGAAAGCTAAGTTCTAAGATTACTTGGCTTAATCTTAAGCCAAAAGTGACAACAGTACTAACTGATTGTTAGTACTGGTGCACTATGCACAAGTGTAACTCAAAAGTGCAGGCTTCCTAAGGGAAATCCTTCACTTAAACACACTCAACTAGAGTGTATAAACAAAGTGCAAGCAAGATCTAAGCCTTTGAGGGCTTAGATCTAAATTTCACAAGCAAAAAGATAGTCAAAAACTGCCCTGGTGTAAAAACAAAGATAATAAGCCATATCTTTTGAAATTTTGAACTCTAACTTATAAAAACTAAATGAAAACTAATCTTAAATGAAAACTCAGCTGACTCAAGCAAATTGCACAAGTAATGTTGACTTTTAGAGGTCAAACACACTTATGCCAAACACCCCTTTACTACTATGACAGTTATGATTAAGCTACTAAATTTGAAATCTATTAAACAAATGCTTAATACCAGACAATTAATAGATTAAAACAACTTTAATAAGCATGAATTAACAACTAGATAAGCAATAATCTAAGACTTAAGCTATTTTACTATATTTTTGGTTTTTTAGAGGTTTTTAAGACAATTATATGAAAATCTATGATTCAAACTAAGAAAGTTAAAAACAGATAAACTATTGAGACTAATTAGCTAAATAAAACACAAATAAGCAACAATAAGCAAGCTTAATAAGCAAATAAGCAGATCTGAATATAGAAAGCAAAGAAATCACTATTTAAAGCTAGAATAAAAGGAAATGAAAGAGAAACTTACAAACTCCTCTAGCTAAACAAGAGGTTCCCAAATAGGGCAGCTTCAAGCTCCCTAGCTTATTAGATAAGCTAGGGTAAAGTCCTTGGGATCTCTTCCAAGTTAAGATCCCCTTCCAAAAGCTTAATTCCAATAAGATCCATGATAAATGTAAGTTATACTGTTTTAAGGTTTAGAAAGGATTAAATCTGAATTGATTAAGCTCTATTTCAGCTTATAGACTGAAAGAGCTTATTAAGAGCTTATTGAGAGAATTTAGCTTAGTTAAGAGAGCTTATGAAAAAGAAATTGGGAGAGATTAAGAAAAACTGAATTTCATTAAAAGAAAACTTGCTTACAATACTTTTAAAGGAAAATTACAAGATTAAAACATCATTAAGCTAAGAAATTAAAATTTAAGCTACAACTAAATTAAAAGCTACTTGTAAAAACTAGATGTCGTGTGTGTGAGAGGTGAGGCCCTATTTATAGGCTGCCTTGGATCCTTCTAGCCTCTTGCCTTGCTCTCCAATCCTTTTAATCATGGCCAATCATTTCTTCAATCATTTGAGCATCAATTATGGCCGTTTGATCAAGTTGTGGACACCTGAGGATTGCCAGCGTGTCATTCTTTGATGTGACATGCTGTGCTAGTTCTGTGAGAGAGTTTAGCACAAAAACCCACACCTCTTGTGCTTTTACCATTGTTGACGTGGCCTTTGATTGAGAGTGAGCCAATGAATGCCTTGATAAGACTGATTTGACCCTTCATTTGTACTTGTGAGCTCTTGAATTGTCTTCTTTGCCCATCAATTTCTATTTGCCCTTTGTTTTACCATGGGGGTGAAAGGTGGGACGATGGGTGAACAGTAAATGGGTTTCGCGCCCATTTTTGACAGTTAAAACTGTTATTACTTTGGCCTTTTGACACTTTCAGTCCCTTTCATTCTTTTCTTCTTTTCTTAGTTATAAATAACTTTCGAAAAGTGCAAGTTTGGTCCTTGGAGTTGTTATAAAAGGAAATGGGCTAAGTTAAGTGGGCTTTTGAGATCCAGGTGGGCCCTAATTAGAGGAGGGGACATTTTTGGACTTTTGTGAAACTTTGATGGTTAAAATGGAATATTGTGGTTCTTGTTGACTTTTGTTGACCAATGATTGACTTTTCTTTGACTGGATTTGACTGGGGCTTGACTTTTCTGGCTTCGGCTTTGATTCTTTGGCTTCTTTTTGTACTCTTCTGATTCTCGTGTCCGTGCTTGCCCGTTTTTGACTGTTTTCATGTGATTTCTGATATATCCGTACCTGCACACACAAAACACAAATACAAGCATATTTTTGCCATTTTTGAGCTGTTTTGGGTTTAATTGGGTTATTTTAAGCATAAAAAGATATGTGTATTTTACACTTATCAAGGTGCAAGGGATACATTGGTCGTTTTGATTTGGATATCATGCATTAAAGATTTTGTCGCATTACATTTTGTATATCTGTTATAGGCTAGAAATCTTTGTATTTTGAACAAGTGAACAAGTGAAGTTTCGGGCTTATGTAACAAATACTTTGTTAAATCCAATGTATCGGTTTTAAACGACTTTTTGGTTGTTCTATATATATCTTGTGTTATTGATCTATAAAGTAACACGCCCCGGACCCTTATTCCGCTGCGACCCAATTTGGAGGTGTTACATTTCGTTTCCTTGACGGGTTGTAGCTAAAATAGTTGTCTCATTTGTAAAACTATAGTTCTCGTTCATTTATTGTATAATAACCAATTAAAAATGTTAAGAATAAAATAATAGGATTTATAGTGAAAATTACTAAGTATAGTAATTTATAGAAATTTTGACATGACCTATTCGTTTATAGGACGTTTCCCATTTTAACAAAATTCCATGTTTTTCCCTTTTCAATCAATCCGTATTGCAAAATACCCCATTGTTTCAATATATATCTAAACTAAATCAACAAGAGACAAAGTAATTAAAACCAAACACGCCCTTAAGGAGCTGTTAAACAACGAACCAAACGCCCCTATTAGGCTGTAAAACGCAGAACCAAATGCCCCAGTTGGGCTGTTAAACAGCAAACCAAACGCCCCTTTTTGGCTATTAAACGCAGATCCAAACACCCCTATTGGGCTGCAAAACGCAAAACCGAAAATAAACAAATAACACTTTTATTTAACCATTAAAACCACCATTAGATCTGGTTTTTATTTACGAAATCTTGCAATATATTTATTAGTCGATTTTTATATATCAAACACACCCTAAAGGTTGTTTCACATCCAACTAAACGCACCCTACTCAGCGGTTTCGCAGCCAACCAAACGCACCCTACTCGGCTGTTTCGCAGCCAACCAAACGCACCCTACTCGGCTGTTTCCGTAGCCAACCAAACGCACCCTACCCGGCAGTTTCACAGTCAACCAAACGCACCCTACCCGGCTGTTTATATTAACCTAAACGCACCCTTTTAGTGCAACTAAACCCCACACACCCCTACAGCTGAGAAAACCAAACGCACCTGTGGTGCTACTATAAACCCAACGCACCCCTTGGTGCTGTTAAGAACAACCAAACGCACCCTTGGTGGGTCGTTTAAAACCAAACGCACCTTAGTGGGTCATGGCGGGGTGGAGATGGTGGTGTGACGAGGTGATGGTTGCGATGGTGTCGGTGGGGTGGAGGTGGTGTTGTTGTGGCGTCAGTTTCCTTGGCGATGAAGGTGGGGATGATGTGGTGATCTGGTGGTTGGGAGATGGTGACGGGGGTTATGTGGTTCGTGGCGTGGGGATGGTAACAGCGGCGTGGAGGTGGTATGCACCGGCTATGGAGGCCGGAAGTCTCGCCAGAGATGGGAGACGGAGCCAGAAACTTGGCTGGAAAAAAGGGGGCGCCGGAAAACTTACGGAGAAAGTGTGTGTGTGTGGTGGAGGCTAGGGTAAATGAGAAAACCCTAATATGTTTTGTATTTAAAGCCCAAAGTTTAAAATAAAAGTGGCAAGTCTCAAATAGTCTAGCGTTGATGTTGTAAATAATACTAGAAGGACTGAAAGTGAAATTTTCATTTAATAATGGTTCGGGACTCGTTTATGCTAGTTAACGTTTGATTCAAGACACGAAAGTTGCGCCATTGTGTTTCAAATGATTTATCCATAAAATGTGTGTATTTACACGACTAGAATTTTATAAATGTTTTATGAAATTTATTTAAATGTTTATTATTTATTTGTGTATCCATCGGGTATCACGGGCAAACTTTGTCCGTAAAATAAAACTTTAATTTAAATATTCGCGTTTTCAACAAACGTTTTCCAATAAAATGTTAAACAATTTATTAAATATTTTTATTAAATAATTTGTGATAATTAAATATAAATTTAATTATTTTTTTGTCGGTACGCGTTGTGTGCGGTTTTCAAAATTTTGCGAGGGCATTTTAGTCATTTTCTGCTTGTTTTTGGGTCTCGGATAAAACTAAAAAGTTGTTCGAAATGTCGTTTTATGATAAACTCTAGTATACCCCATAGTTAATAACTCATTTTGGCGGGTCGTTTTTGATAAGGCAACTTAGTAATAATATCTATCACCTCGTTTTCAAGTCAATTAAGTTTGAAACATAAATTTGTAAATGAGATATATTTAATAATAATTATGATTTATTATTTAACAATGTTCCGAAAAATTACCGGTTACGCAGTAATCGCTTTTATGTGACAACAAAAGTTCAAAAGTCAAAAGTCAAGTCAGACCCAAAAAGTCAAAGGGTAAAATAGTCATTTAAATTTCGAAAATTTCTACCCTTGATCCGTTGTCTTAGAAACTAGAAAATAAGAACGTGGAATTAGAGTTTCAGGTTTTGAATTATGCTAACGAAAATGCTCATCTTAAGACCACATACAAGAACCTGTTTGACTCTATCAATGTGACACGAACTCAAACCAAAACAATAATTGACTCTTTGCAAAACAAATTACATGATATGATTTATGAAAATGCTAAGCTTAGAGCCTAGTTATTTGATAAAGTTTTTGAACAAAAGGACATCACCAAAGGTACGAGTGCGAATACTAAGTTTGCAAATCAATCAACCGTGAGGAAACTGTCTTTTCAATCTTTAAGAAACAATTTTGTTGTGAGACAACCAAATGCATTTCAATCTGAACGTCAAAACTTTTCAAAACCTCAGGTTCCTCAAAAGGTTGATGAGATGAATGATTTGTCAAATCCAGTCACTTCAAACTCGGTACCCACACCACAAGAATCAAAAGTTGTAAAAAATGATAACGTGATTGCCCCAGGATTGTTTAGGATTAATCCTTCTAAGACTTCTAAGGAAGATACATTTGTGCCTATCAACAAAGTTAGAGCAAGCATTAGGACAAATCCGATCACTGTTTCATAAACTCATGTCATCACTAAGAATTATGTCAATTCTGACTCTCGTAGTTTGTCTTCTACAGGAGTAGACAACACAGCTAAGACCAGAAGACAACAACCTAGGAGCAATACAAAGAATGATAGGGTCCCCTCTACGTCTAAGAGTAGTTGCATCAAAAATAAAGAAGTTGAAGTAGAAGAACACCATAGGAATTTACTGCTTTTTAAGAATAAGAAACCTATGTCATCTGAATGTAATAATGTTAAGCTTGCCATTTGGAATGATAAATCTAAAGTTGTTTGTGCTATGTGTAAGCAATGTTTAATTACTGCTAATCATGATGTCTGTGTGCTTAATTATGTGAATGGTATGAATTCTCGTGGTAAGAAACAAAAGGCAAATGCTTCAAATGTTGCAAATCAAAAGAAACATAAGCCAACAATCAGGAAACCTAACTAGGTAGGATCCAAAGAAAGACTTGCTTCACTTAGACCTAAGAAACCTAGAACATTCCTTAGGTGGTCACCAACTGGCAGAATTTTTGACCTTAAAGGAAAAATAATCACATCCAGTGAATCTGAGTGTCAATCTAACTGCTCAAATAATGATAATGCATGTACTTCTAACCCAGGAACCTACAATCAAACAGTTTCCAAATTCCACTTCTTTTCTTGGCAGGTTTATCCAAATTTGTTTATGGTGCGTCGACTCGGGTTGTTCCAAGCATATGACCGGGAATCTAAAGCTTCTCCTCAATTTTGTCTGGAAGTTTTTGGGAACTGCCCGGTTTAGAAATGATCATATTGCTGCAATTCTAGGTTTTGGTGACATTTAATGGGGAAATATATTGATCACCAGGGTTTATTTCATTGAGGGCTTAAGGTACAACCTGTTCTCGGTTGAGCAGTTTTGTGATTCAGATTTAAAGGTCGCTTTCAGAAGAAATACATGTTTCCTCAAAAACTTAGAAGGAGTTGATTTGTTAAAAGGAAATCGCACAACAAACCTTTACACCATCAATCTCCATGATATGGCCTCTAAATGAGCCTCTGCTTCTCCAAATTTGCCTATGGCTCGTGACTACTTCTACCAAGTAGTGGCTTATGGTCATCAACGTTTATCCTACCTTATATTGAAAACCATAAATGACCTCGCTAATATTCGATTTTGTCACCCTAGTATTCAAATTCAAAATATCATAAAGAACATCTTTGTCCCTCTTATGAGCAAGGAAAAAAGCAAAAGGGCATCTTACCCACCCAAACCAGTTCCAAATTCTAAGCAGAGGTTACACCTTCTTCATATGGATTTGTATGGTCCAATGAAAATTGAATGCATAAATGGAAAGCAATATGTTTTGGTGATTATGGACGATTACTCTCGTTACACTTGGGTACACTTTCTCAGATCAAAAGATGAAGCACCATAAGTGATTAAAACCTTCCTGAAGAGAATCACTGTCCTTCTTCAATCTCCTGTCATCATCATAAGGACCGACAATGGCACATAATTCAAAAATCAAATCCTAAAAGAATACTTTGATAGTGTTGGCATCTCTCACCAAGCGTCTTTTGTCAGAACACCTCAACAAAATGGAGCGCATTCGCGAACGAAGAAATCGGATGTTTAGTAGAGGCTGCTAGATACGAATGTTGATTTTCTTAGCAAGCTGTTATTCTTATTGGCTTAATCGATTGCTTACTGGCGTGCTGTTATCGCAAAACCGCTCCATCATTGACTGTCGCGTTAACAAAACCCACCCATACGAGCTCATTAATGCGAGAACTGGATATCTTTTTACATGTTTCGGGGCTCGCTCTGTTATTCCCAAGAATGAGTCTGAGATATTGGGAAGCTTGGTGCAAAAGGTGAGATGGGATTTTTCGATTTGCTATTCTGCCGGATTCCTGTGTTACATAATTTACAACTAAGGACAAACCAAAATGTAGAGACAATGAATGTGACATTTTGGCGCTGCAGCTACGGATTTTGAACGATAGTAGTTCGCAAAACCCAGGGTTCTTCAAGGCATGACTTCTGGACAGATCAGTTCGGACTCGAATCTTAACTTATCCTCGTAACAATAACAACTCAACAACCAACTAAAGGTGAATTGGATTTACTGTTCGAAGCTATGCATAATGATTACATTGGTGATCAACTGTCTGCTGCTCTAAGAACTATTCTAGATGCTCAAGCACCTCAAGTTCTTCAAACTCCAACGGCAACTACAACAACAGCAAATACCGCACCGACACCAACAACTTCATCCTCTCAAGCAACAAATTTCCAACACTCACAGGACGTGACAAGTTAAAAACACAACAAACATGTTCAACATCAACGCAACAAGAGTGCTGAGCAATGTTTAAATGCTATGGTTCGATGAAAAGTATGCGTTTGTAAATCCTTTTGCTACTCCAATCCACGCAAGTGTGCTGCTGTCATCTTCTCTCCAAAACCCCCCAAAAAAATTATGTGGTCCTTGAGGCATGCATACATTTTATCATCCATACCCTCATGAATATCAATGGAGTAAGGATCACCCTCTGGAACAAGTAATAGGAGAACCCTCATGACCAGTCTTGACAAGGAATCAACTCCGATCCGATGGTGACATGTGCATGTATGCATTAACGGTAAGCACTATGGAACTAAAGAATGTCAAAGAAGCCATGACCGACCCTGCATGAATTGAATCAATGCAAGAAGAGCATCTTCAGTTCAAAAGGCTTGATGTATGTGTGTTAGATTCGCTCCTCCCGGATGACTAAAAAACTTCTTACTTTGAAATGGTTAGTTCGAAAACAGCTTGATGAAGATAACACGTCATCCAAAACAAGACTCGCTTGGTGTTGTGAGAGGGTACCTGCAAGAGAAGGAAATAGATTTGTAAGAATCCTTCGCTCCGGTGTGCTAGAGAATGGAAGCTATCAGGAAATTTATTGGCATGATGTGGCACACAAATCGTTCATTGTGTTGTTTACAAAATGGACGGTGAAACTGCAGCTTGCATGGTACGTTAAAAGAAGACGTGTACGTGTGTCAACCTGAAGGTTTTTGTGGAAAACTAGAAGGGGGGGGTTGAATAGTTTTCTAAAGTTTTGGCTTTTTAAAACTAGTAAAACACTTGTTTGAACTTTTTAGTGAAGTGATCAGATATTGATGGTTTGATAATAAGAGTAAGATGTAAAAGTATGAAGAGAAAAAAAGTGTAGAAAGATTTTCACAGAGGACACAAAGTATTTATAGTGGTTCGGCTAAAGGATACCGTTCCTGCGCTTACTGCCACTCCCTGAGTCACTCTACTTGAGAGTTGTTAAAAACTAGGTCACCGAGCTCCTTTCACGTGGCAAGAAGGCCATCACAACGATGGTACACTTCTATAGGTTACAAAGATGATCACGTCGAATTTCTCCACATGAGATGCGATAATAAACACAACTACACTAGATGTAAAACTAAAGTACAATACAACAATAAATCAGTAGCAGATGATCTTTGAATGAAGTAAGAAGAATCCAAGATCAAGACACTTTTAAGGCGTGCTTGAAAACGTTCACGGATTTGGCAATTCATTCTTGAATTAAATTACTACACAGATTATGAAGAGAGATGCTAGGAGAGAGAGTAGATCAGTTGATTAGAGAGAGAGAGATTAGAAGCGTAAAGGTATAGTAAATCACCATGAGAAATAGCTTGGTATTTATAGCCAGAAAGTGTTACTGTAGGCCTGTTCTTCCTGGTGCTATTGACAGTGGTACCGGCTTGCGCAAACCAAGAGCCCGGCATACGTAACTAAACGAAATGGATTTTAGATTTGCAAAAATTCTTGAGATTCTTGTGTATCTTATAAGATTTTCCTTAGCTTTGCTGCATTTAATTTTACTAAATAAAGTAACTAAATAATAGTGTAAGATTGATTTTGGGTAAAGGTAGGGTTTAAAAGATTTGTGCCCTTTATGTCAAGTTGCATGTTGCTTTTATAGAAGTTGGGAGATAGTAAAGAAATCTATGTTTTTAGAAAATAAGAGGTTTGGAGGATAAAAGTTTGTTTATGTTTTGTCATTAATAAAACCTTAGCCTAAGTTGATTGTAGAACGTTTTGTTTAAAACCGGTTTATTTGTATTAACAATCTCCCCATTTTTGTTGATGACAAAACATATTAGGCCAAAGGGATGATTAGATTTGTATTTAAACTTGGTTACTTTCTCCCCCATTTGTCGAACAGAAAAAAATGGAACTGGTAAATGTATGAGAAATGTAGAGATATTGTACAAGATGAAAGCTCCCCCTGGATAATGTGGTTAACTACAAAACAATATGTTAGAAGGATGAGATAAGCTCCCCTTGCTTTGTTAGTTGCCTGCAGCGCGAAGAAATGTTAGAGGTCTAAGAAATAGGAAGATGCGTATGTTGTTCGGCTAGCGGTTTGCTTATTTATTCAAATGGCACCGGTTTGTTATCGAATGGCACCGACTGACTAAAGAAAAGTCAATGATCATTGAATTTTACACAGTAATTTTTTGAAGAAGAAAACAAATGACCAAGCACAATGTTTTAGTATTTCAGGTAAACGTAAACCATAAAAGGATAATACAATATACTTAGGATGAGACGAGGATTCTGTCTAATGAGGATTCCTAATGAATCTTTTAGTTTTATTTGTCTACTTACTTAGTCTCTTTTATTAGAGTTGTGTGAGTTATGACTTTAGGCGGTCGAGAATGTGGTTGAGATTAAATCTCATTTCTCCTTGGAGGTTGTCAACCAAGACTTGAGTTCTTTGGCAATGATCACAAAACATCTCAAGGGTAAGCAAAGGAAAAGGGTTGTTAGGTTCCATGGCTGGAGAGTGGGAGTTGTGGACGGGGAGAGAGGTAAGCATGTGGTGGAGAGGAGAAGTTGGTTGGTTCTAAACTCTCGGTGTTGGTAGAGGAAATGAAGGAGTTCATGAGAGAGGAATAGGAGGTGGCTCATTGCCCAAAGTTCAATGCTTGCAAAGATGGTCTAGAGGTGATGGAATTCGTTGTTGATGGTGGAAGATACTCCTAGCCCTGCAAGTAAAGATGGAGAAAGATGGGGAGTAGAGACAAGAGTCAAATGGGATCAAGGCTTAATAGTTAACCTGAGTGTGAGTGTAAGCTTCGATGGTTGGAAGTTAGGAGAGAGGTGGTGGCGGATGGTCAATGGAGGAGGAGGTATTCTTAGGAGTAGGCATAAACTTTCATTGGAGTTGATTATTGTTGTGAATGATTAGTGATAGTGGTTGGTGGGTATATTTGGGAGAGAACGTTGGTGGGTCTCCGATGTGTAGTTCCATGGTGGAGAGAATGGTTGATAGGGTGGAGAAGAGGTCTTGGATTGACAAAGCAACATGGCCTAACACTAATACTTGCGGTTCATTTTAGATTAGTTTTGTTCTCTTTAGGCATTGTGAAGAAAGGTAAGGAAAAGTGCAAAAAATGGTGCACTATTTATAGAAGAAGATTTGAGGTGGTATTAAATGTTTGGCACTGCTATTTAGTTATAGAAAATATATGTTGCATGAGATTATACGGACATAAGGTCAACTTCTATGCTTAGAGGCTAAGGTGTGACATGAAGGGATCAAACTTGGATTTAAAATTCTGAAAAATTTCGCTATATTAATAGCTAGAGAACCTTGTTGTCGGTTCTGCGGTGCTATTCTAAAGAGGGCACCGGGCTGTGAAGATTTGAATGGGCCGGGCCGAGGGCAAACATGGTTCTTTGTAGAAAGTTGTTAGGTAAAGTTTTGTATGTTAGAGGGTGCAGTTTTTTTCTTGACTCGAGACTAGAGATAAAAAATTTTTGTTCTTATTTGAGAGGAAAAAACCGTCTAGAAGCCTCTTTTTAATGTAGCTACAATGAACATGTTTGAAACGACATAATGACCATGTGTTTCTTTGTATACGTTTGTGAGACGCAAGTTATACAGAAAATATAGCTTTTTTATTTGTTTAAAGCAATTGTAGTAAGAGGTAGAAAATGAATTGAACACGAAATTAGGAAAGTATTTAGAGAAGGTTGTAAGCCGTTTGGTTTTTAGATTGTTAAAGATGGTAAGTTGGAATAGGTTCTTTTGAGCAAGTATGATTTAACAAGACCCAATCTGATGATGTTGAGATGGATGTCAAGGTCGCATACTTTTTTCTTCTTGGAAAAGGTATAGCTATTTTCATGTTTTTTGCTGGTAAAAACATGTTGGAGTAGAAGATGATGTTGTGATTGAGAGGCAAGCTTGGTATGTTTTTTCGAGCTCCAAGCAATAGTACAGTCGATTTCTAGCTCAAACTGTCGCGCATGAAAGCTGTCAAGTGATGAATCGAATTTGTGATCAGGTCATAATATGAATAATGAATTGGATTAGTACTCAAGAATCATCTGGCTCCTAACATACACTGTATTTTAAAGAAAGCAAATCAAAGATTTATGAACCATATTCCAAGAAAAACTAAAGGAAGTACCGAGAAGGATTCATGATTTCTATTCTTGCTCATGAGGCGAAAGGTGTCATGGAAATCATTTTCTTTCTAGTACTAAAAGTTATTTTTGAACTTGAGATCTTAAGAGTATCTTTTGATTAGTAGTTTCCTATGACGTTTTATAAGGCTGATCTTAGAATTCCTTTGATGAGTTTTGTAGATTTGTTTATTTATTGGTTCATTTTCACTTGCTCTAAGTCTTTACTTTGTTTTCTATGATGTCGACTTCTAGTAAGTCATCTCTACTAAAGGGGTGAACTTAGGAGTCAGGCGGACATTTAGAGATTGTTTGATTTCATGGAGTTTCTTTATTTCGATACTACATAAGTTTACTATTTAGGGGAAATATAGACCTAGATAACACATTCGGTTGAGTGTAGGGTCGTAATTTGGGTAAAGAAGTCTTTGGTATTTAAAATGAAACATGTAGTACCAAAAACTTTGAAGTTATTCTAAGTGGGGCTTTCTACTATGAAAAGACCCATAAGGAGTTTTTTCCGAGGGTAATGTCTAATAAGATCTATTTCGCATGTAGGTGGAGGTTTCAACGCATTACACCCAAAAGTTTGAGGATTGATTGTTCATCTTAGCAATTTTCTACTGATTTCTTGTAGTGTTCTGTATTTTTCGCTCTACTACCCTATTTGATTGTGTGGAGTACGTGAGCCGAAAGTATGAGTAATGCCATTAGCATCACAAAAAGCTCCGAATTGTACTTTATTATCAAATTCCCGACCATGATCTGTACGAATTGAAATAATGGAGCAACCCTTTTGGATTTGAATCTTTTTACTTAGATTTCAACTATGATCAATCTGCACTGCATTTTATATGTTTTAAAAATCTTGTCTAAGTGTATCTTGAATAGTCATCAACAATAACCAAAATGTAGGAGTTGCCTTCATAACTTTGAACATATGCAAAAGTTCTAGACATTTAGAAGTAGAGACCGTGTTTATAGCCTTATGGCTTTCATGTACTTGTTTTCTGACTGTTGGCAGATCGACAAAAGTGTTTTTACAAAACTTTAGTTTTGGTAAGTTTCTAACAAGCTCTTTAGATGATAGCGATTGTATAAGTCGCATATTGGTGTGACCCAATCTTCGATGCATAAGGTCGAAGTTTCATGCTATAAAGGATCAGACAAAGAGGCGTCTTTTGGTTAGGTGCATTTTCATGAGTGTAAAGGGCCAGTTTTTTCCTAAGTTTCTTTTCTATGGTTATGCCGCTTTTAATTATTCGTCCGGTTTCATTAATTGTAGTAGCATTGCAATTTTTATCGCAAATTTGATATGGTAAAGTACGATTAAAATGAAGATTTTCTACGTGACTAACATCATTGATGGTGAGAGAGTGTGAGACATTATACTTTTGCCGATTGATCTTGCTTATAGTGTTACAACAAACGCAACACGTTACCTCCTTCAAAGGGTTTTATAGGATGAGAAGGAGATCTTTGTTTCCGTATATGTTAGTATACCGCTATCTTGGGATCCATTTCATCCGGGTCAAGTTTCATCTTTTTGCGTACTAGATAATAAAACAACTCAAAGCATTTGGTCCTCAATATTCTCATGGGTCGGGTGTTATTGTCATACCGTGTGGTTATGCATGTATAGAAACGGAGGGAAAAAGGACTCATTGATTATACAGGGAGTTGGATATGTTGTTCATGTTGTGTTCACATAGTTCCAACATATTGGCGATAGAATCACTTTTGGGTGTATAAGGTATCTAGGTCTGCTATGGGAGTTGTTCGGGGGCGTTTGGATTGTACTTGCATGTCCTTGACGAGTTTTAGAATTGGTGGTAGTTTGTTACCTTTTGGTGCGCCTAAAATAGACTTTTTGGTAATTAGTACGGAGTCATTTTGTTTAACTATGTTGGTTTCCAAGTCTTTTTCTTTTTCTGCACTGTCATCAGATACCCGGTACTGTTCGATTGAACAAGCTGGTGCTATTGGTGAATGGCACCTAGCCCCAGACGTTTCTTTAGAGAGTTTTTAAGATGGTCCTCCTTGATTTGTGATTTTAGTGTTTTCTTAGGGGTGAAGCTATAGTCTCTGTGTATTCTAATTACTACTGGTCTGTGACGCTTTTGCATGTTCGACCATTTTTTGTAAAGACAGATAACTACTTTCCGAAACTAGCTGTTTTAGTTTAGAGAGAGTTAAATTCTAATTCTAAGTTCATTACAAGCTAATATGATTATTTAACCCTTTTTCTAATATGTCTATCGTGGGTTTTGTTCGTTAATGGTCTTTTTGTAGTGATTCATTTTTTGAGCCTTGTTAGATGTTTGTTTTTTAATAATTCTAAGGACTAATGTTGACCAAGTTTGTCATACTCAGTTTTCTAAATTCGTTCATATAAGATGAACTATATGTAAAGTTTATCGATAAGTCCTCATTTGATGTGAGCCATGAGACAAGAATCCTCTTCTTTCTTTTGAGGTCATTTTTTTTTGTCGCTCCACTCTGCAGCTCCAACTTCCGACAACGAATGCCTTTTGATCACCGGAAGAGTTTTTGGGGCAATCACTAATGAAGTGATTTGGATCACCACACTTGAAGCATCTTCGATCTTCCTTTTTATCTTCCTTGATTTTTCGGAAGTTCTTTTTGTCGTCATAGGATGTCGACAAAACTTGCCTCTTCTTTAAGAATTTCTTGAAATCTTTACGGCGCAGTGCATATTGACCCTTTTCATTTCGCCTTCCGAGGGAGTGATGTATACATCATCACTCAAAATTGTTTGCCTTTATCGTGCGAGGACTTGTATTTTTCTTTTTGTTCTTTGCAATCTCAAAGTCCTTCTCATGAGAATACTCATTAGACTGAGTTGAGGGTTTGCCAACAAGTTCATGTCTAGAGATAGCTTTAACAAGTTCTTTGGATAGCGCTTCTATCGCCGTACCTTTGGTTCGCCATTTTGATGGGAGAGCCTCAAGAATTCGTCTACTCTGGTAACGACTTGAAAAAGTGAATCATCAAGTGCTTAAGAGAAGCAATAATAGTATTAAATCAAGAAAGGTACAATCAATGATTGTCCTCGTCACGGAATTGTAAACTCTCAGATTTTTGAACAAAAAGATATATTTTCTTATGTTTTAATTGTTTGTTTCCTTGGGAGTAGTTATAAAAGTAATCCCAAAAGATTTTGAGCCGTGTCACACGTTGAGAATGTTCTTTCATATTCTTTTTTAGGTAAAGCAATTGTATAAACCATTTAGCTCTCATTTTTGCGAAGCATTTTCTTTTGATTTTCATCAAGTTTTATCATATTGGTGTAACAACATCCTTGCACATATTTGTGCTGTTTGATGGTGGTTTGTAGTTACCATTAGCGATGATATACCTAAATTATTCAAGTTCCTTAGACTCTACGTTAAGTTACATAAACGGTTTTTACAATTATAAAACATTTTGGCCTCGAAGAGATTTTGGTCGTTGCGATGATTGACCTTCTTGTAGTTTCTGAATTCATATCAGTTTAAAGATTAAAATACAATTTATTTTAAAACTTTGGTAACCTAGCTCTTAATGCCAATTGTGGAAAACTAGAAGGGGGGGGGGGGGTTGAATAGTTTTCTAAATTTTTGGCCCTTTAAAACTTGTAAAACACTTTGTTTGAAACTTTTTAGTGCAGTGATCTAGATATTGATGTTTGATAATTAAGAAGTAAGAGATGTAAAAGTAAAGAGAAAATAAAGTGTAGAAAGATTTCACCGGGACACAAGTATTTATAGTGGTTCGGCTACAAGGACACCTTCCTTGCCCTACTCCACTCCCCGAGTCACCTACTTGAGATTTCACATAATCGTTTATATTACTGCAAGGTTTCTACCTGTATGTTTTTGATCTTATCTAGAAACTTAAATGCTTAACAAGCGTAATCAAGAGGTTCATAAGGGATCAACAACTTGCAACATCATACATAAAAGGTATTATTTACAAATCATTGTCACATTTAAAATTCATACTCTACCAACAACTACAAAACACCACATACTTGATAAACCCCTAAAATGGCTATACAAAACCCTAGATTAGAAACCCTAATTATTGGAAGCTTTAATTTCAAGATTAAATCTTTATTTAGTGTATAAATGATTTGTTATCGTTATTTATGTTTGTGGCACTTCAATAAAGGCATCTCCAACAATCAACAAGGCGAGACTGGTTCGGTGTCAAGGTGGAGATGAAACTAATATGTGTGAGTTTTTTATCCTCCTCACGTAGAAACTAATATGCTTTAGTTAATCCAGATAAAGATCGAATGGAGTGGGTTAACTTGGTTGGATCTTGGTCGGGTATGGACCGGGCTAGGCGGGTCAGGCTCAGGTTGTGTTAGCATTAAATGCACCCAGTAATCCTTATAATTGTATGGTTTTATTATGGAGATAATTTTATAGAAACAAAAGCTTTATGAGTGGGTAATTTGACTTAACTATAAAGCTTTTGAAATGTTTATTTAGTTGGAGATCTAACCGCGATACAACATTGCCATAGATCAAACTTTTAACTATCTTTTTGTAAGATGATTATCTAAAACTCTCAAGATAAGAGAGATGTGTAGTAATCTTAGAGTTTAAGTTTTTTTAATGTGGCTGAGTATTATAATTATATGCATATATTGTGATGCATTGGGGGGCCTGGGGGCTATAATCAGTAAAATCCTTTTTGAAATATCAACATAGATAATTGAGACATGTATTCCTTTTTACATTGTTATTTCACTAATTACTTTATTCACATGATCTTGTGACAAGACTGACAGTTTATATGAAAAAAATACTATGTATATAACACATGTTAGATTTTTATGTGGGTAATATGATAAGTTTTTTCTTTTCTTTTCTATGAAGAGTTATTACCTGATGAAATGTATTAAAACGAAACCAACATCATTTAAGTAGAAATGTTATAAGTGATTGTCTTATGACCAAATATCGATCACACTCGTCTAATAGAAATCTAATAAACTATTATACCCGAATCCTTAATTACATCATGTAATGAATGTGTCAAACCGTCTTTTAGTAGTTCTCTTTCAATGCATTCTTCAAATTTAAAATCATTAGTTTCATTCTCGTCATTGATACTATCACGTCATATTAACTTCTCTTGCCCTCTTCTTGAAACGATGATTGTTTCTCTATGACCAATGACGTAATATGTCGGTGCCGCAAACAACGCATTTTGGTATGTATCACCACATTTAAAAAGTTTTTACGCCTTCAGAGTTACTCAACCTCAACTAAATCCTGCCCAAAGAAACCATTAACCAAAATTGAACAAGTATGTAATGCTTTCTTTGCCAGTACTTGCGCACAATGAACACTCGAGCATGTAAATGATTGCTTTTTATTCCAGTATAAATTCTGATTTTTAGATCAGATTTGTTTTAAAATCAGTGTTTTTAAGAACCATTTTTAAATAGCCCGCGATCGTGTCGGACGAGTCATCGGGTCGAGTTTTTCAGTCGGTTACCGTAAGTCGAACCAATTTTAATACACAAAAAGAGAATGCAATAAATCAGTGTTACCAAGGACATATAGAATTGGTAAAAAATAAAAAATTACCTAAAACATTTAAAAACTTTAAATTACAATCACATACACAATAGACATATATACCAAACATACAGACCTAGATACCAGACGCACAACAAAAATAGCGAAATACATTGTTTCTGAAGTTATGAACGACTTAGAACTATGGTTATTTTTTGTTTTGTGGTTATGTATGTGATAAAAAGTGTTTATTATTCCTAATGAATTGGTCTTGTAATAATAATTAGTTTTATTATTTATTTAATGTGTAATAAAAGAATTTGGTCAAACTTGCTTAAATTGACCAAATAACCAAGTCATTAGCTAGTTTAAAAAATTAGTATAAATAGGGAGGAAAACATCATTAGTTTAAGTTTGGTCATTTTTGTAATCCTTCCTCCCTTTCATTTTCTCTCTTTTAGTGAAAACTTCAAATTGATAAAACTTCATCTCTAATCTTCTCTGATTACGGTATTTGTTCAGTTTGTAGACACAATGCATAGATTGATAATATAACAAGTGGTATCTATCGCCGAGAGAGATTTAGATTGTGTTATTCGTGAATCAAAGTGCCTTAATTGCTTCAAATTTGCTCAAAATAGCTTTCGCTAATCACATACGTGATAGTTTCGTAAGTTTTGTGTGATCATTTTACTATTTGACTTGTTTTTGATAAAAAAAAGCTATTATTTTAAGTTATAAACGTCAAATAGTAGATGTTATTGCATAGTTTACAGAATTCTTACGTGTAGATTTAAAATTTTGATCAAAAACTTTGCGTTTTTTGAGCTTTGGGTAACTGTTTTTGTGGTAAGTGATTGCTTTTTTGAAAACAGTTAGATTTCGGTACGTTTTGTGAGATAAGTCATAGTTACGGTAAACGAGTTTTTGAACGATAGCTTAAAGCAAAAGAGGCATAGTATGATATTTTTGGTAACATGTTGCTTGTTGATTTGATATACTTACGGTAAAACACTAAGTTTTAGTACTTTCAGAAACTGGTTTTGAGATACCAACGCACTTTACGTAGTTTTTTGAGGCTTATTACAAGAAAAATGTGTTGTTGTTAGTTTTGTTAAAAAGTGTTCGGATATAGTGTGAAACTTACGGTAGAAGAAGTTAGTTTGGTAATTTTGGAAAATATGAAAGTCTCATTACTGTATTATTGTTACGTTTACATTTAGAGTAACTCACATATTTGTCACTTACGGTAATTTTGGGCTTACGGAACTTTGGTGTTTCAGAATATTTAGGCTTTTTGGAATTTAAGCTTTAGAATATTGGGCTTTCTTGAATCTTCGGGCTTTCGGGTAATTAAGTAACCGGTACATAGTTGAATTTTCGTAAATGACTCAAAGTACGGTATTGATTGTTGATACTGGAAAGAATTCAAGGTTACGAAAAGGTTTACAGGTTATGATATATTGTGAAGTATTGGAAACATTCAAGGTTACTATACTCTTTTGTAGATACAGAATTCTTGAAGTTACAATAGTTTTTGAAACTTACGGAATTCACTTGGTTTCGTAAATCACTATTGTGTAAACTTTGGTAGTTTGAAGTGTATTTGTAGTTTAGGTATTCAGAGAATCAAAGTTGTTTTACTTTAACAGACACCATTCATTTTGATTTAGCAATAGCAAGTCCATATCTTCAAAAACGATCTAATTTGGATTGTATTCATACAAAGTACTAAACATGTCAAGTTCTCATCAACAATCACTTGTGGATGCTGGTACGGATCCTCGATCTCCAATGTTAGAGAAGGGAAGTTATGTGCCATAGGCAAGTCGTTTTCTAAGGTATCTATATGGTAAAAAGGAAAAAGGGATATTGATGAGGAATTTAATCGAAAATGGTCCTTTTAAGCTGAAAAAGACACCAGATCCACTAGGTCCAGCAGTGGCATCGCCGAGAGAAATAGACCAAACATGGCCATTCTTAAAAGGTCTACCAAATAAAAACCCCCCTTGAAACCCTTTGGAGATTTTCATAGAGATATCCCTTTCATCCTTTTCAATTCGATCGCTGCGCCAATCTTGATATCAACTTCGTTTAACGATTGTGTTATTTTCTCTTTAATCTTTGATTCCAGTTGTTGTAACATTATTTTTATTCTTATCTTGTGCCTTGATTACTGTTGGGTTTTTGATTAGTATTATGGTTTTAATTGCCTTTTATATCGCTCATTAGGGTTTTGTTTTTTCATTGTTATTCAGATTCAGCTCATTTATCTGTCTGTGTTAAGGTATCGAGTCTCATGAAATTCGGTTAAAGTTCTCAAGGTAATATTAATTCAAGCCTAGCTTTGCTAGGGCTTATCGTAATATATAGACATGGTTTCTTCTTGTTTTATGTGTTGTCAAGTGTCTTTGTGTTATGGTGAAAGCTTCGAGGAGTGTTGCTAATAAGGGGGTGGAGGCAATGGTACAACTAGTAAGCAAACAAGGTTTAGCAAGCGTTTGCATGGAGATTTGTATAATGACAGTGTGTTCGAGGTTAGCAATGAATCTGAGATATGCAGCGACTATTGAAGGGGAAGTCTCAAATGCATTGGAATGTACGTGGTGTGGTGTTGTGGGTGTCGATACAAATAAGTATATTGGACTTGGGAGTGAATCTGCAGTGAGGAGTCTATGTGTTGAGAACTAACTTCATGGTTGGAATGTTGGGCTACTTGATTTCGATGAGACAAAGTGAAGTAAAATGAATGAAAACAGAAGGAAACAAGAAGGACCCAAAATTGTCATGCATAAAGTTCTACAAAGATGTATTTAAGAAATATAAATGCTTTGTTTAAAGTAATAAGATAAAAGATGAATATTTCATAGTTGAGAGATGTGTTAATTGATCGTCTCTCTGTGTATATATTTATTAGATTTCCTTGTTAGCCTAGGACTCCGATTGGTATGTATAGACTATTTGTTTTTTACGAGTTAATTAAGATATGAAAAGTAGAGGTCTGAGGCATTTAGTAAAAAGACGTTCACCATTAGATAGTCAACTGATGGAGTCATATAGTAAACATGTATGTGTACACGTTTAGTTAGTAGTTAGTAGCCCCAGATTATAGTTGGTGGTGTAGGGAAAATCGATTTCAATAAAGAAAACCTGATGATAGCATTGGATTGTGTTCTTTTAATTCCGATGTGCTAATTCATATCATTGTATTGTTCATCCTAGATATATAAAGATCTAACCCATCTTGAGCTTAAATGATTCTTATCAATTGGTATCAGAGCCTGGTGGCTCATGATATCTAGGATATACAAGGTTTATGGAGTCGATTCTATAGTGGACGTATTGTTCATGGTGCTTATTCAACCATACAAGTTCAAGATTGATGATGTTAGTACGTGGTTTATAGCTGGGCCAATTGTAGTTGATCTTGCTATTGCTATGATGTTGTATTGTAATTGCTACCGTGCGTTCGTGGTTATGTACTGCCTAGGTTTTTAAAAGCAGGATACTATTGTGGTTCGTGTGTTTGGTTACTGCTAGTAGTAGAGAGAATGTGTTAGTTTGTGTAGAATGTTGCTAGCTTTATGCGATAACGGATAACACACAGCTTGGTTCTCGGATGGGACAAAGATTTAATTAAATTGAAAAAGGCTGTTTTTGGATTTATTGAAGATGTGATTACGAAGACGATTGATTATCACTTATTTGATGTTGTAGTTGAGTTTCACAGGTGCGTGTTCTTATCATATCTTAAAGTGGGTGTTATACTTTAAAGATAACTTGTTCGTTTTATATGGTGTTGATGAAGACTTGAAGAATCTAGCAATGTGTGATTTTTCTTATGATGCTCTATGCGCACATTGGCTATCACTTAAAGGAGTTACGTTGTAGTGCTCAGTGTCTCGTCTAGTTGAGGATTCTTTCAAGAGGTTGCGGTCTACTTATACTTCTTGGTTCAGTATAAGTTTGGAGTCACGTGGATAAACAAGACATAAGACACAAGTTTGGGATATTCAACTTCTTCATCAAATTCGTAATACTTAGTTTTCTTCATCATTAATCACTACAAAAACCCTACAGAATTAAAGATGTTCATGCATAGTTTCAGGGGAAGGTCATTACTACTACTAGTCATTATTAATACTGCTAGTTTAAAATTTCTACTGCTTGAGTTCATTATTTGTGTTGAACTTCATGGGGGGTAATTTGAGTCAGTGGAAAGCGTGGATTAAAAGTTGTGATATATGATTTGAAGTTGTAAAAGATCAAAGTTGCTTACATGTTCCCTATTGGATGAAGACAAAAAGGGGAAGATGATTATATGATTAGCAACTTATAGATCATGTAGTGGCATGGAATGGAGATTGATAGCTTATGGGGAAGATCTTAAGTTAAGGGGAAGCAGTTTACAAAGGAAGATTGTTTCAGTCAGGGAGATCCATGATCTCAACTTCAGGGGAAGTTCATGCAAGAATTTGTTTTAGGATTTACAGATTTGATGAGACAAAAGAACAAAAGAATGAAACAAGAAGGACTAATTTAGCATTATGGGATTCTAGAAGACTTGAAGTCAAACAATAGTTATCTTCTCATTCAATGTAGTCAAACAACGATTAATGCTAATTGAAGATTAATTACAACTTGAATATTAATGCTGATTTAGTTTCCTAATTATTTAGTCAACCGTATTAAATACATTGACTAAGTATTTAATATAATTGTTGACTGTAATTAGTTTTCTTTGTAAATCTTATGGTTTCTCTCTATATAAAGAGATCATAGACACATAGTTTTAAATATCTAGAAATATAGAGCTCTCCTAATGAGAGTCTAGTAAACGTGTGCGTGTATGTACACAATAGTTAGTTAGTAGTCTCAAAGTATAGATTTGGCGCAGATGGAAACGTATGATAATAAAACCTTGTTTGATAATATACTGTTCTTATTATTCCGATGTGCATATTTATATTATTTGTAAAACATATCCTAGATGGGCTTAAAAGATCTCCATAATTGGTATCAGAGCCTCGTGGCTCTCGATATCTAGGATTGTTCAAGGTTTTTGTTGGTGTTGACTTTATGAAGAAAAGATGTGTCGAAGTTTTTGTTCTGGAAGGTTTTTGGTTAAAATGTTCCTAAAAGTTTTGGATTATTTGTTCGAATTGGTTACGAAGAAGGTTGTTTATGACCTATTTGAAGTTGAAGTGGAATTATTTGGGTTTGTATTTTATCATACCTTTTAGGATGAGGTAACTTGTTCGTGCTTATAACGTTGTGACGAATCTAGCAAAGGTGTGTAATTTTTCTTATAGTGCTCAATGCTCACATTTGCTATCACTTTAGATATGTGTCTCATAGATGAGGATTTTTTTCAAGAGATTGCGATCTACTTAT
>BQNB010067855.1:0-34044 GCA_026074375.1 Tanacetum coccineum | reverse complement strand
TATATATATATATATATTTATAAAATTTAACATAATTAAATTATTACAAGTCCTCTAATTTAATTAATAACATATCTTGTGTATACTTTATGTCCTCATATTTATATCCATTAACTTGTGTCCAAAAGTCCAAATAAAATGTCCACACAATTATTTATTTATAAACCTTATAAATAAACTATTTAACAATTAATTTATCAATTGACTTTATAAATTAATCCACACTTGTATGACATATGTTCTTGCATTTTAAACATCATTTTATCATATAAATATATAAATTCGAATCCATGATCATGCTCCTTATATTTTATAAACTCGTAAAATAACCCTAGGTGGTGATTAACAATATAACATGTATATAAAATATGAAAATGAATAATTTGAAAAGATTAGGGTTTATGTATACCTTAGAAGAGTGTAGGAAGATGTTGAACACACAATCAAACCCCAAATAGCAAACCCTAATTAGAAAACCCTAATTTCTTCTTGATATAAACCCTTGTATAATCAACACCCAAGCTTTCAAACCACCTTGATATACCTTAGATATTATACCTAAGAACACTTGTATACTTGAAATCTTTGTAAATTAAAAACTATGGAAACCCTATTTATAATTTTTGAGTCGTGGGATAGTAAGGAAAACAAGAGAGAATTTATGAAGTTTACTTGCAAGAATGAGTGTGTGTGTGTGTGTGTTAATAATTCCTAAGACTTGCCTTATATAGCTAGATGTATTATGAAACTACCTTAATCAATACCATAGATCAAGAGTGGTTTAGGTACTAAATGTGTAAGACCTCTCCTCCTCCCTAGGAGGAGGGACGGTCAAAAGAGGGGGGAAGGATACATATGATGTGTCAATTTATGGAAACTTGGTTTAAGGTGGTACTTGATGTAAGTTTAACTAAGGTGATGAGACTTTAGTGGGGATTAAGGATTTATTATGTGTGCTTGTATGCTTGGATCCGGCCTCAAGGTTTATAGAAGTGAAAAATGATTTAATTTTGGGTATTGGGTGTAATAGTGGGTATTTGTTTGAGTATAGATAGGTATAGGTGCCTCTGTGTATGCCTAAACGTATTTTATTGCGAAACGTAGACGTTTTACGTAACCAATAAAAATAAAATATGAAAAGTTATAAATTATCCTCGTAATAATTATATAACACTTGCTTGACGTAAACTTTTATTTGTTTAATGCCCGTTTATGTTGAATGTTGATTTTTAGTTTACGCGATTTAACTAAACGTTGAAAATTAAAAGTGAACGCGTAAAAGTTTAAAATAAATAGTTGAATATTTATTGACGTAAAATGATGTGAAAATGTGGATTGTTACACATCGGGTATGGAGCAGATAGGCACGTCCGGTCAAAATGAGACACAAAACATAACGGTGCGGGCAAACGGTTAGCTAAACACCATGTTGGATCGGGTCGGTGTCTGACAATTCACGGGTTTATAATAAAATATGCCAAAATATCCCAATGAATGTATATATTTAAAATAAAATTCAATTGGTTTTAATACCCCTTTAATATTTCTATAACATTTAATCATGAAAACACAACTCATATGCATCTTAAACGATTCATATATATATATATATGTGCAAGAAAGATTGACAAGCACGTACTCGTAATAATAATTCAATTGGTTTGTCAACCATATAAAAACACTATATCAACATGATTTTATAGCGATTTTGGTTACACAAAACGGTTAACCAAAATATCACTAAAACTAGTCGTCTCGATTTCTAGCTGAAAATGAAAGAAAAAAGAACCGTATGAATGCGTATCAAATCAATCAAATCAATCAAATCGCCACCTCTTGAAATCCGCCCCCTACAAAATTTTTCTTTAAATGTGTGCAAAATTATGTTCTTATAAGGCGTGCAACAACAATATTGTGGCCAGTGTGTAAAGGTGTTGTGAAAGAAGAGAAATTTCATGATGATACTGAAAACATAGGTGGATTCTTACGATTATTGATGATGTTTCATTATTTTTTTTATTTTTTAAAGGCGTGCATGTATGTATTTGGTAGGTTCTGTCAGTTTCGCACTAAGATGTTCTGAAAAGAAAGTCCATATATTATATAATATACGTGCAAGAAAGATTGACAAGCACGTACACGAAATACTAATCAATTTATTTGGGTCCAACCCATATAGAAAACATTATAACTACATGATTTTAATAGCGAACCGATAGTTATAGTAATCTTTTGGTTTACATAAACCGGTTATAACCCCGAAATAGAGGTCACCCTCTGCTCCTTTCTAGCTGAAAATGAAAGAAAAAAGAACCGTATGAATGCGTATCCAATCTATCAAATCAATCAAATCGCCACCTCTTGAAATCCGCCCCCACCATCTCTGTCAAATCAAGAAAAACAATAATGGCGGATGATGAGAAGAATGAGTTCGAAGATATCATCCGAAAATTACTTCCAATTGGAGCTCCTTTACTCGACGAACATCAACTCGATTACTCAATTTCCGTTGATTACCAACCACCACCTCTCCAAAACCCCATCATCAAAAACACCACCACCTCACCTTTTACTAAACCCACCAAGACCCCACTCAAATTCACTTCTTTAACACATCATCATAAAAAAAGCTTTGTGATTTCGATACCCTTTGAGGAGAACAACAATACCCACAAACAGAATTCCCAAAACATTCCTGTTCAACAAGATCAGGATCAAGATTCTAATCAAGAAAGTGTTTTTTCCTTAAAAAATGATGCTATTCTGACACCCTTTAATGAGAAGAACAAAACCCTTGAACAGAATTTGGAAAAGACTTGTATTAAACAAGATCAAGATGAAGATTTTACTACAAGTAATATAAAAAATGATGTGATTTTGACACCCTTTACTGACAAGAACAAAACCCTCAAACAGAATAAGAAAAAGATTTGTAATAGGTGTGAAAAGGGTATTAGGTTAAGAGAAAAAGAATGTTGCATTGTTTGTGGTGTGAGATATTGTAGTGACTGTTTGTTAAAAGCCATGGGATCGATGCCCGAAGGTCGAAAATGTGTGGGTTGTATCGGTTTCCCGATTGATGAATCAAGGAGACATAAGTTGGGAAAGTGTTCAAGGATGTTGTGTAAGGTTTGTAGTGCGTTGGAGGTTGAGCAGATTATGATGGCTGAAAAGGAATGTTATGTGAACCGCATTCAACCCCAGCAGTTTGTTGTTAATGGTAGTGAGTTGAATGAGGAGGAACTGGGTGAGGTTTTGGGGTGTGATGTTCCGCCGTTGAAGTTGAAGCCTGGGAGGTATTGGTATGATAAGGATTCCGGACTTTGGGGACAGGTACAATTTGTTTAAAGTTGTATTCCTTGTGAATTGCTTAAAGTATGGTATTGTCATTGTATTTAATGAACTATTTATGCTTACCTTTTGATGTAAAAAACTTTTGCCTCAATGCAACATCACCATTTTCCGGTGGCAGTGGAATAAAAGTTTATGACAATAGAAGGTGTATAGAATAGTTCGTTACATACAATGACAAATGGATGAACTTTCGGTACTTGTTTGCGCAATAAGCTCGAATTTTAATGAAGTTTTTTTTCATGTGTTTATAGGAGGGGGATAAGCCGGACAGGATTGTGAGTTCAAAGTTGAATGTGGGAGGTAAGCTTCAGGTGGATGCAAGCAATGGGAACACACAAGTTTATATCAATGGTCGGGAAATCACGAAAGTGGAGTTAAGGGTACTAAAGGTATATGATAGCAATTTTATTTATTTATTTGGAGGAGGGGGTTGCAGTTATCAAAATCGTAGAGTCGCAGCTAGTCATTACTTGGAGAATGAGAATGTATCTCCCTTTTAGTCATTTGTATTCATTAGCCCCATACCCTGCCTGGCGGGATTGGGTATTGTTGTTGTTGTTGTGTATTCGTTAGCATTAGATTATTAGAATTCTTAAAACAGCTTCGAATCACTAAATCCAACTCAAACATTATCTCGTATATCCCCATGTATCACAACTGATTAACCAATTGTGATTATTCAAAGTAGCGTAATCACTTTCAAATCGAAAATACAAGAACCCTTTGTATATGACAGCTAAGATTTATATGTCGATTTCAAATCTGTTGGTCATTTGATGTTGGTTTCGGTTTGTATCCTTTTGTGTTTGTTAGAGTAGTTCGTGTCCAAACCCCAAAATTCTATTTGTAGTTTTTTGCAGTGTGAACTAAATGAATGAAAACTTGTATGACCCTTCCATAATCATATGTAGACTATTTTGTTCTATGACTACTTTGTTTAGTTGTGATTATTGAATTTGCTTTTCATGGAACACGATTCAATTAATGATTTGCATTTCAGTTAGCCAAGGTTCAATGTCCACAAGGAACACATTTCTGGCTCTATGATGACGGTACATACGAGGAAGAGGGTCAAAATAATATCAAAGGAAACATTTGGGGAAAGGTTCTCAATTAGACTCTGGTTAATTCATAATCTTTCCACAACTGAATTTTTGTATGTGCTAATTTTTCGGGACTTAACTGGTTCTAACTATGTCTTATTGCTAGGTAGGCGTCTAGTCGTTTTCTTAGTTCTTTGTTCTGTTTGCCTGTGCCCCATGAACATGCTCATTCTCATGGGTCAAACAATGACGCAAGCACACTTTTAAGTAGCTCCATGGCTCTAAATTCAGAGCACTTGGGACTTCAAAAGCTTATGCTTTTTGGGTTGGAAGGATCAGGGACAAGCACTATCTTTAAGCAGGTATATATGTCTTTTGATTTTCTTTGTTACAGCTTTAGTAAAGTGGGCATTTGTGTTAAACCCTTTAACAGGTGAGTTATGTACACTGGCAGACACTTTTGTCCATTTTGTCATAAAAATTGATATGTATGATTATATAAATAAGTTCCTTTTAGAGTCTTAATCTTATTTTATGAATAAAAAAATGGAGGTTTTATAATTTTATGGCTTGAAATTTTACTTTGGGGGACTGTAGGATATTTTGCTCTTTCCCCATGAGTTTTTGTAAAAAAAAAATTCCCATTAAAATTGTGACTTGAAATGTCACAACTATAATTAGATAATCCCTTCATGAAAGCTAAAGCTAGGTATGTGACGCACATGTGTATTTCCAGTTGTTTAGAGCTTGGGCTAGGTAGGTAATATTACAGTCAGTTTCTTACAGCATTTTTTTTCCGCCTCGCCAATATTTATTATTAGCTCAAAGTAATCAGATTTTTATTTTATATTTACATAACCATTTGCAGGTGAGGTTTTTATACGGAGACAAGTTCAATGCTGAGGAGTTGCAGCATCTAAAGCTTAGGATACAAAGTAACACGTACAAATATCTTAGTGTCTTGCTTGAGTGGCGAGAGCGATTTGAAGAAGAGGCCTTGATGGAAGTTAAACCATCTTATTTGGGCAACAAAGAGCCTGTTCAAGGTGTAACTAGAAACCCACAACATCTAACTTTCTTTATATGTTATATAATGTGCTTACTAGAAGTGACAAATTGGCCGATTGGGCAGGTTGAAAAACAAGTGAACACGACTAATTTCTTTTTGGTGGCAACACTTTTCTGTCTAAAAGCTTCTGTATAAATAATTAGCGCCGCGAATATGATTATAAAACTATATGACAATAACAATGTAATTTGTTGAATAAAACGGTCTAAGAGGTTTTATCCTGGTACGCATTAGAATGTTGGGAGAATTTCTTTAGCTAATCTTCCTGATCCATTTAATAATTAGGATAAGAAATAAGTTCAATCAAACCAACTATTAATTTTTATTTACTTTTTTTTTCTGCTTGTACAATTATATCCATGGTGTCAAATGTTTTTTCCCAGAGTTCCCCAACGGATGTTAATCTCTACATGCTTCTGCAGGTGGCTCGGAACTTGATAAAAGTACACAATGTGTCTATTCACTAAAACTGAAATTCAAACATTTTTGTGATTGGTTACTGGATATAACAGCAACGGGGAATTTTGACCACTATTTTCCTGCTTCAACACGGGAGTATGCTTCTCTAGTAGACCAGATTTGGAAGGATCCCGCCATTCAGGAAACCTACAAGCGAAGGGACAAGCTGCATTTTCTTCCTGATGTTTCCAAATATTATCTTGATCAGGTGTTCCTTTTATCTCTAACGGGTCCAATTGATTAAGTTAATAGATTCAAGTCATTTAACTAAAGAAGAAACGATTGAAAGTAATTCAGTTTATATTAAAATGCGTAAACTCTCCTAAACCGCTTTATTGAAAAACTTGATTATTATTTTAACAATTATTTTTCTAGTCATATTTTTCATCAACCATAAATAGTAGATATATATTGTTTGCATCCCACATGAGAAATTGCATATGCATTCTGCTACCGCTAGTCTCTTTTGAACTTCTGTGACAGTTTCAACCTATTTGGCTAGAAATAGGTTGATGACTTGATTCAGTTTTTTTTTTTTTTTTGTATTTATGGTTTCCGATGTTGCACCTTTACTTGATCAAATGGGAATCTAATAATTTGGCTAAAAATGAAATGGGTTGAACACATCAAAAGTCTCTGAAAGTGTATTTGATGCAAAATATATAATCAAAATAAAAAATTTGGACAAAAATTGTCTTGGGTTAACCAGTCCGACCCACCCTCCCTCTGCTGACATCATTATGATTTACAGGTTCTTGAGTTATCAAGAAATGATTATGAACCATCAGAGACCGACATTTTGTATGCTGAAGGAGTAACCCCAAGCAATGGTCTTTCCTGTCTAGATTTCTCGTTCGATGATCAAAACCCCATGTCTGAAGTGCATGATGATGGCAACGGTCGACCTCCTATCAAGTAAATACCCCAATTTGGCAAATCCATATAAATGATCACACTCTTTCATTTGGTTTCTAGCGTAAGCAACTACACAAAGTACATCACTCTTTTGGTTTATTTTTTTGCTTCGTTTGTTTCATCCTAGGTATCAACTAATCCGCATGAGCCTGAAGGGAGAACTCCACAATAGTTGGAAATGGCTAGACATGTTTGAAGACGCACGGGTGGTCATACATTGTGTCTCCTTAAGCGACTACGACCAGCTGTCACCACACTATAACAACATTGCAAGAAACAAGATGCTAGCAAACAGAGACACGTTCGAGAGCCTAATAAAACATCCTTCTTTCGCCAACATCCCATTTGTGCTTTTCCTCAACAAATACGACTCTTTCGAAGACAAAATAGCCCACACCCCATTAACAGTTTGTGAATGGTTCCATGATTTTGAGCCTGTAAAACCTTATCGCAGCCACCAGACGTTAGCAAATCAAGCTTATTATTATGTGGCCATGAAATTTAAAGAGATGTATGTTTCTATAACGGGTCGGAAGCTTTTTGTTTGTCAGAGTGTGGCTAGGAAACGTTCATCGGTCGAAGATGGATTGAAGTATATTAGAGAAGTGATTAAATGGGATGAAGAAAGAGAGGAAGATGTTTATGGAATCAATGTACATGAAGAGGATTCATTCTACTCTACTCAAGTTGATTGTAGATAGTTAACTAAATATTACCACCTTTTTCATATCTTCACTTGTCGATTTTCATGGAAATTAAGATTGATTCTAAGTTAATAGTTACACATAAACTTAATACAGTTTCTTTTATCTCTTGGAGTAAGGTGTGGACAAAGCTAGTGTTCTTAATTTGTACAGTATTTATTTTCGTGTTTAATTTTTCTAAAACTCGTTACAAACTTCTGCAAGATGTATCAAGCTGATGAGCCGTTTGTCATGAGGGTGTGGATCTAATGGAATGGTTTCGTTGCTAAAAAACAGACTCACCAATCAAGATGATACCTGAGTTCTTGAGAAGACAAAAAAGAACCATCTCAAAAACGGAAATCGTTAGAGTGAATACAACGCAAATATCTGCACATGGCTTCACAATGGTAGATGCTTGGCCTCTTCCAACTGCAGTGATAGAACTGAATTGTGATGTGGCACCATTATGTTGCAATCCCCTGTCAGGATTGCTATTTACAGGGCGCTATCAAGATGGAGTGGTGATCCTTTACAAGTCTGTATTATACGGAAGCACGAGTTGTATTATGGACTGTCAAAAACTCGGTCTTTGTTGAAAATCTCGTCCAAACACGTAGTGTGGACTATTCGTCGTCACATTTTAAACTTTCATGCAAATGATCCACGCAGGACTACAGGAGCTAGTTGGGCAAAATAACGCTACTACTTAAGTTTTTTACGAACTTCGGAACTTGTTCACCACTTAGTTTCTAGCTGACATTCATATTAGATATTCTTTGTTTAAATACAAAAAAAAAACTGAAATCAGTTTATATTTTCGGTTAAATTAAACCCATTAACAACCAATTATTATTCCACAACATGACAAACTTGTTGAACGCATGGAAAATCTAAGGAAAATCATGGGATTGAAATTCACTAAACATTCAGCTTCATAAACATAAATCTTCATTTTACTACATACTCAAACGTTCCATTATTAAAACCACTAACTAAATATTCGGTAGTGGTCAAACAAGATATTTACCATGTTTTCTAGGCAAAATTAGCAGACTTTTTGAAAATACCTTAACACATCTCAAATTAAGGGCTCGTTTGTTTGAGAGTCATGGAATAAAAGAATGGGAATCATCTTTGAAAACAATTGTTTGGTTTAGGCATGGCATACTATGGTATTGAAACTAAAATTGTGTCATAAACCTCATAGAATCCATACCAGGCAAGATAGGTAGGTATTACAAACTTATCTAATTCTGTTCACTTCCATGTTAATTGTTTCTTTTTCATACTTTTTCCTTTGCCCTGGTGAATGGCTACTACATAATCGTTGTCGGAGATCTTTAAAGGGTCACCAAAACCGCGTCACTGTTTTCGCTGGAACTGGTTCACCGGTCACCAAACTGCATCGCCGTTATCACCGGACCTGGTTCACCGGAGTTGTCAAGTAACTGATTTGCTTTCGTGCGATGAAGGATGAAGTTATAGTTACTTTTGGGTTGATTTGTTTTTTCACAATCATTAGCAAAGGTTTTAAAGATCTGTTTATAGTAAAACAATTTTCTACCAAATCATGATGTAGTTTTTTTCTTTCTGTGGTTAAATGCTGATATGCTTTTGACTTTTGATAAATGAAGATAAAGAAATGAGTGGATAAGTTGCAGAATTAACTTTCATACCGTACCAAGGATTCAAACACTAAACCAAACATGACTGCAAGACATGATATCCGACCTCATACCGATTTTGATTCTACCTCTTAGACCATTCACCAGGGCAAAGGAAATCAAACAGGAAACAAAAGATAAATGTCAAACAACCAAACCAGACTAAATAGCAATCATAGTCAGCAATTTTACATTTTAAAACATATAAGAGTCAACGGTAGAAAAGGCATAGTAATTTCCAGTGCACAAGAAACAAAAGACAATAATCCAGCATCACAAGCAGAGTACATCATAAAACATAGAAGAATTCCCTAAGGCGAGATGACATTTAGCAGTAAAACATGACCCGCTTGACATTCTCCTTCAGGGCAGGAAGTGGTCTAACTGCAGCATTTGCACCTGGTGAACGTGTGCTTCTACCACCCATTGGTCCACCACGACTTGTCATCGACCCACTGTCTGATGTGTCTGGCTCCATGTAGAATCTTGCACGGAAGGCCGCCAGATGAGCATAGTATGCTGGTGGCACTGTTAACATCATACACCAAAAACAAAATCAGAACTGCAAATGTCAAATAGCACTCGCCCCCCTTTGAATTTAGAATATTAGAGGTGCTAGTATTAACCCACTTGATGAATGGTCTAATGTTTTTTCTTTTTCAACTTTACTCTCTTGACCCATTTTCATCAGCTCTCTTGATTGCAATTAATACTGGCACCTCTAATATTTTAAATTGCAATCAAGATCTTGATCCTATTTTACCCTTTTTTGCTCATCAGCAATAATTTGTTGAGAAAAAACAATGCTATAACATTTTGGTTAAACCCTGTCAAGTCCTACATTACAAACTTCCTACATGAAAATAGCAGCAGGAAGCACTTACCAATGGACACAGATCGAGTGCACCTAGCATATCTGTAAAAGTGAAACACAAAACCAATTTAATTCAGAAGAAAAGAAACCGAGTTCCAGAGAAGATAATATCATATTATTAACATCAGAAAAGATCAACAAAAGATTAGATCACAAAAAGAAGTCATACGTGTAGCACAGGTTGTTTGTGAGTGACTGCAAAGCATCAGCTTGAAACTTGTTCTCATCCCACAATACATGGTAATGAGCTGGACGGCTAGTACCCTGTTCAACAATATAATTTGCATTGCAATATGTAAGTGTATTGTCAGCTAAATAACATGTCAAGATAGAGAAAAAAGGTAATGATGAGTTCGGATCATGTATGGTTAATTTGAATTATAAAATATTTATAGTATTTATCCTTTATAAAAACTATTCACCCACACTGAGCTCTACACTAGTAATGCATTATTGCATAAATGTATCTTACTTGAATTCCTGCATGACTGCAGAGGTAGAAGTCAAACTCTGTGGGATGACATATCTTGGAATCAACCACCGTCCCTGAGGATTTCGATATACAAAAGTTACGTTAAAAATGAAATAAAGGATGGCATAAAAAAATGTATTATTAGTTAAAAGCTAAACCGCATACCTGGTAGTATATTTCCGCTCCTGTCAGTTGCATTACGATCACGATGGTTGTCAGCAAACAGTCTGGTGTGATGACGTTTTTGAACCACCACAAATGTTACTGGAGGCTGATAACCTGGCTCCAAAGAATGACATGCCTGATACAAGTTGAAGGGTATGAATAGGTTAATATTCACGAGATTGCTTTAAGTAGAAGAATGGCCTGATTTACAATATATATTATTACCTTACGAATTGCATCTAGCTCAAAAAGTAGTACTTGATAGAACTGTCCCTCACTCACTCCATCCCTGCATGGACAAGTTCACATCATCAGAAAAGAGTACACAACTGAAAACACTCATGACGCATAAGGTAGTGTGTCGAGGTGACAATTTCAACCTATTACTTCTGAATGATTCAGTATATTTTTATTACACATGTAATCTAAAATCTTTTTAAACCTGTATTTGATTAACATAATTTTTCTAATCATTATTGACTTAAAGCTATTACAAATGAAGCTGAGAAGACAAAATATCTAGTCAAGCCAACCCAACTCGTAACAAAAACAAAATACCTGTAGAAAATGATTCGCTGTGGCTTTTGCCCGGTTGCTCTACGGAATGATATGAGGAGCTCCCTGTTTTTTCAATGAGTAAAAACAGAGTTATTTTACTAAATGAGCAAGTTTACAATAAAAAAGACATGGAGGTGGATAGTTTTGTGTTATTTAGATAATGTTGAGAGAAACAAAAAGAGCATACTTGATCATGCCACCAGACACTTTGCCTTTGTTTGGGTCTTGCCACTCCTTATACAGATCTTGGATAAGTTCTTGGCGGTGGGCTTGAGCACAAACCAAGCCAGCATACTTTGTTATCTCAGGCCAATCTTGAGAAGCAACAACCTACATATATGCAGTTCAAATAACAGCTTCAGTCATCAACAATTTCAAAATCATACAGTTAAGTTGATTTAATCGTTTGAAAAAATATAGACAAAATTGATTAGTAAAAATGAATATTACGATGTTAAGCAATATTCCAACTACTTTAATAAACGATTTGTAGCTGATGAATAAAAAAACAATCGCAGAATGTTCCAAACTCTTCCATTTTAGCTAATGAAAGTTTATTTACCCATTTGACCCATTATAATAAAACATAACCCGAGCTGACCCATTCATATGTAAATGAGATGTGGCACATTGAACGAGTAAACGGGTCAAATTTCCACCTCCAATACAAATCAATAAGAAATAACATTAGCATGTTTCACATACCGCTGCAATAGAGGGGCTTGAATCCTCCCCAGGGTGGGGGATGGTGGGGATTTATGATATGATGATTAGTAACTTCAGCCCCCAAAAATGTGATGGTAGGGACACTCATCCAACGCGTGCATTTGGGAATACGGCCTAGAAATTGCTTATCAACTGAAATGTTATTCCTTCCTCCAACTTTCACATTGATTTTTAAAGCAACGTTGGCCATGTACTGCTTACTCATCTTAAAGACATGTTTGGTAAGACAGCACTGAGAAACAATTCCAAGATCAGTCTCGCAGATTCGTTTCAAATCACCTGCGCGTAGAAAAAAGAAGACCAAAATCTTTTAAGACCACGCATAATCATTCCAAGAAACCTAAAACAAGTATAACAAGAAACTAGTGGTGGCATAATGGAGAGGGTCAAGATGGTTAGAGCTAGTCATCTGTTTAATACAAGTCAGGATGAACAATGCCAGCTCTTGTGAACACGGAAAACTTATCTGTATTTTTTTAAGTTCTCATAACTAGATAATGTGTTAACTGTGATCACGAAACAATTGCATTACCAATTTACCATCACAAGCCAAATCTTTAAATAATAACTAGATGATGTGTAAACTCATAGCTAAAGAAATTTTTAAAATCGACACATAAGTAAACAAGACATAACTGCCACCTTAACAAGAAATAGTCGAGTAAAAGTTGATACCGTAAAGAGAGCCATTGTTGTCTGGCAGAATGACAATGAGCAGATCAAGCTCCTTCTTTTGAGGCTGGAGCTTAGTCAAGGCATCATGAAAACGACCTTTTAACACTCTCTCAACCTGATCAGGACGACCGCTAAATGCTGGAAGCACAGGGTCTGGATTGAATGCCTGCATTAACAATACTGTCAAACTTCAAAAAAATGGCACATTCAACTAAAATGGCATGTACTAAGATAAAACAAGAAGGGATCTTGACGTACCATGCCAGAAATATTACACATTTGGGCGAGCTCGTGGCAGAAAGTTCGAGCAGTGTTATCTTGTACATTGCGGGCAAAATTTATGCACATCCAGCTAGCGACTCTCCCTCCATTCACCATTTTCTGTAACAAATAAGATGTATCTTAAACGAATTGTTTAAACGGAAAAATACACAATTAAAGTATAGACTTGATACAGTAATAGCTAGCGACTCTCAAACACGTCTATAAGAAACATGAATTTCATGTGGCATTTACTGATAGCAGGTCAACGAATAAAATTAAAGATATAGAAAACGGTGACATGACCCTTTTAACTCATTACCAAACCCGCCCAACCAGCCCATTTTGCCACCTCTTCTAAAGTATAGACTTGATACAGTAACAGATATTGTTAGGACGTATGACACAAAATATATACATGGGCGTAGGTAATGATAGCTACCTTGTTCATCATATTCCATTGACCCACTTGAGGCAAACAGTCCTTTTCACGACCTGTGTCATGGTACTTGAGCTACAGAAGCAGAAATGTGTAGTCAGGGAATATATTAACAAAGTGTTAACAAAGATAAGTGATGGCTATTTACCCAAGGAGGAGGCAATATCCTAGCTTCAACAGTGGCTAGCTTTGGATTAATTTTAATCCCAAACTCCTTCGCATACGGGTCATTATCGTAATTGTTGGCTATCACTGTCTGCAGATGCATCAAACATGTAAAATGAATTAGTGGCAAACTAAGCGGACAAATCAGTAATATAGTACAAATCAGTAATCATGTTCCATCAGATAGGAAGATGGGTTGAACATTTAGTACGGATCAAAACAGGCAGAGCCAAGTTGGGTTGACTAACATATGCATCCATTATATAAGAGTTGTGGTTACTTATAGTTGTAAGAGCAACACTATTAAAATAATTATCCAAGTCTTAAGAAAGTACAATTTAGACGGTTGCATGGATTAAAAAACCAGTGGGCGACTTTCAGACCAGTTAAGACTTGAGATGTTCCCAGTTAGTTAAAAAGCCCTATTTGAGCCATTTGTAATAAAGCACAGCGCAAAACCCAATCGTAAGTAAACTGGCCCAGCCTTGTCCGGGAGGCCTAAAAAGCCCGCACGCACAAAAACCCGGCCTGGCCCGTCCCCGGACTTTTTTTTAAGTGGGCAGATTTTTCATAATAAGAGTTTACTGAAGTAGACGAGATTTGGTCACCTTTAGAATGTCCTTCTCTCTCTCCTGAGGACGTTGACAGGTGACTTTAAGTAAGGCTGTAATTTGTCTTTCATTCAGCCTCTTCGAATACCTCTGACCTTCTACAATCTTGCAGACCTGATGATTTATGTAACAAAGATAAAGTTACTTTACAAACAAATAACAACAAAGAAATAAAGTTACTTGACGAACCTCCATAGGCAAATAATTTGGTCTCTGAGTATTCCCAACTTGTAGGCATGGCATTTGTATGTGTTGAATCACAAATCCATAAGTCTCACGGAAGTACTCAACCACAGATTTCATCGCTCCCCCTTCGTCTACTGGAAAACTGATGTTTGAAAGAAAGAAAACGATTATGGTTTATACTAGTTATATAAAGGTAAAAACAGATCCAAATAATGAGCTATTATTATTTACTTAAGCTCTCTTGTTGCCTGAGATGTTAACCCAGATATGCGATACTTCCTGCGCATATTTCCACGATGTGTTACTTCAACCTTGACTCCTCTTAGTGCTTTTTTTATCTGTTGAATAACAAAAGGAAAAAAAAGACAAATTTCATTACGCAAAGAAATATTCTATCAAAATAAAACTACATTATGATTTTAAGCCTACATGCATTATTTAGTATCATATAATTTAGAACCCCTTGAATCAATGATGATTCCAAATTATCGTATTTACTGCTGAATAAAAAATCTAACCTTCACCCTGTCAGAATCAGATAATGGTCTTCCTGAAACATCCCTGTTTAACAGCTGACAGACAAACTCAATCACAGGGAGTGGCTCGATAAAAGCAGTGGAGGACATATCTGCAGTACCAAAACGTCAAACAAACAGGGTTAGTGGATTAGAAATGCTGCAAGACAAAAGCAGTCTCCAGTTACAGCACTACAACAAAGTATCAGAAACTTAAACAGTTTGACTCGGTTGATATATTAACTTTCTGCATAGACAAACATCAAAACGCATACGAACCAATATTAAGAGACAGTCCCATCTGAGTCGGGCGAATGCTCTGATAGAAACCACGCCAGCTTTCCAGCCCATCACCCAATGGTTGTCTTTGACCCAGATTAGGGGAGTAGAACGATCGGCCAACAGGTGTGTACCTACATAAAATCCCACATCAACCATTAGTGAATACACAATAATATATGGTTAAAACATCACCGAAAATACCAAATCAAAACTTAATATCCTTACCGATTAGTGGGCAACTCACGGAGAACAATATCCAGCACTTGAAGGGCTTCTTGTGGAGCATCTGCCTGCCTTCCTTGTAAAAACATTCCTAAGTGATGCAAGTCTGCACGTGACGCCAACTTGATAGCAACTTTGAAGTCCCTCTCTCTCCTGAAACAACGAAAATAAGACTGTTATCAAAACACCACCCTCCTTACATAGAGTTAAGCAAAAGCAAGTAGACCAATCATGATGCAAACCTTGCACTTCCTGTTCCGTCATCATCATCGAGCAAAGTAATTTTGAAATCCTTAGAAACAAAAGGGAGAGGCCCAGCAGTATAGAGACTCTTTCTTCCATCATAAGCAGGAAGACGTTTCCCAAGATGAGATTCCTTGTATAACTTCACCAGCTGTGCAATCACTGCGCGGTTCACACCACGTGAGGTCACTTCAGGTGTGATGGAAACCTGCGCAAATCACAAAAGAATATCAGTCTCAAGTCAAACAACAGACGATCTACAATATATTTCGACCACAGAAACTCACATCATATTGGTGTAAATCCTTGTCAGGCAATTCAGCAAAGAAATGGTTGGCCTTAACAATGCAGCGTTGTCCCGAGACACCTTTTCCTGGGCGCAGAGGGAACCTCATTGCTTTGCTAGAAGCAGGTGCAGCCTGAACCACGGTCTCCTCTTGCTGGGCAGCGGAGGGTGGTTTGAGCTGAGCCATTGCTTCGTGCACAGGCTGATTAGAAGATGAACCCGCAGATGACTCAGCACGCACAGGTTGCATGGTGACCCCGGGTTGCTGGGGAGCCTGTGTTGCTTGGTGCAGCTCGGGAGTTGGTGCATACACAGGTCCGGAACCAGCAGCACGCTGAGATGGTGCAATTCCTCTTGGAGCCTGTTGTTGTTGCTGAGGCCCTGCACCTCGCCCTTGCTGCTGCGGTTGACCACCAGGATATTGCTGATGAACAACGCCACCTCGTCCTTGCGGTGGTGGTCCCCTAGGAGCATAGCCTCTTCCTCCTTGCGGAGGTCCACCTTGATAGCCACCCTGTGGTCCTGGACCACCTCGCCCTCGGCCTTGATATCCGCCCTGTTGCTGCGGCTGTGGGGGCTGCTGGTACTGTGCTTGTGGCCTTTGATGGGGTTGTTGTTGTCCCGGTGGCCGTTGCTGCTGCAGCTGTGGCTGTTGTTGTTGTAGCTGTGAGGTTTATGGCGGCCGTTGGGCGCCAGCAGCACCGGAGGTTCAGATCTCTCTCCTGCAGGGAAGTTCAGTTCTCCTTTCATTACCATGATGACAGCTAAAACAATACAGAATAATTAGTAATGAGATTATCAATAGTTGACAAATAATTGCAGTATTATAAACTTGATATTAAGAAAATTATCAATACAGCATATTAAGTCATGAATTCAAATAAACCAAAATATGGTAAATAACTATTTATCATATATATGGGTGTTGTTTAAGCTTAGGTAATTTCGGATTATTTTTCATAAGCCTAAAATTTTTCGGCATTACTTTAAGACATTGGGGCTTACATCAAGGGGCTTTATATATTGTATTCAAGCTTATATAAGTCTCAAAATAGTCAGAAGAAATTCTGAGGTTATGATAATAAGTTGAAAATAAATAAGCTCATAAGCACTCAATAAGCTTGGGTGTTGGTTTTGGCTTATATACGCCGGATTATGGCTTTTTTTGTTTTGGGTTTATGTATTCATACCTAACTTTTTGTGGTGCTTACTTTATAATGCACGACTTACTTCTGAAAATTTGAGCTTCATGAAATATAAAACTTATATAAGCGAAAAGTTAAAAATAAGCCGCAAAAAACCTCCACCGGGTTTTTGTTTAAGCTTATATAGTGGGCTTAGGCTTACAGAGGTATTTCTGGCTTATGTTTCATAAGCCTAACATAAGCCTATTTTTCTCGGTCTAATTACAAAAACATATAAAACCTATATAAGTTATTATGTCATAATAAACTTTAATAAACACATAAGTTTTGAAACAAACCGGAAAATAGGGTTACGAATCATAAGTCGAAAACCACATAAGTCATAAGCCGACTATTATAACTTATTCAACACAAGCGACACACATAAACACACAATTTATATAAATATTAAAATACATTACATCAACTTACTATCAAAACCTAAATAACTATAAATATACAGCAGTTAGTATAAACAAACAAATAAAAATAATTAAATGAATTACTTAAATAGTGCAAAAAAATAAAACGAAAAACCTAGAAACCCTAAAAAACGAAATCCGTAAAGAAATAACGAAATTGAACACAGATCGGAGTATAATGAACACAAAACAGTACAGATCTAACGAAATTAGACGCTAAAAAAAGTGTTTATACCTCAAAAGATAAAGTGGGTTTGATGAGAAAAAAAGAGTTGGGTGGGGATGAGGGTGATGGTGATGATTGAACGCTTTGTTTGTTTGGTTGGTTAAAGGGTTATATAGGGGTGTTAAAGCCCAGTGATTGAGTGAGGCCCGTTGGCGTGTGTGCTGAGATAATGACAAGCCTTTTGGGTATTGCAACGGGTCCTCTTTAGGGTTCCCGAGTCCCAAATTTAATAATGCGTATATATAACGACAACAATGATTCGATAAACATAAACGAGACTTACTTGAGCGGAGAGTAGAAAAAAAGCTATGAAACACCCGATGGAATTTTGATTTTGATCTTTTAGTGAATCCTCTTACAAGATGATGGATGGAATTTTTGTGTGTCTAATGGGGTGGAACTAATCCTCTATTTATAGTGAGATATTGAGTAGGGATCGACTCAATATAAGGTAAAGATTATAATACTTAATATAATCCTTATTTAGTCAAATCTTCCATCAATATTTAGCACCTACATTATGGTAATCAATTAATTATTACCAAAACAAATCAACCATATTATGTACAATTATATTAGACATAAATAGATTAAGACCATAATATTCTATGAATATGCTAACATTCTCTCACTTGGCTTTATTCTATTTACAATTTGTACAACATTAAATTGGCTACGTTGTTTTCATAACTTCATCGCAATCATATAGAATCACTAACGCAAACTAACATACTCACTAGCATCGCTATTGACACAGGACCTCTACTAATTATACTATTAATTTTTCTACATGATCATGATCATAATCCATAATGCATATGAACAGAAAATACATAAATGGTAATAAAATAAATGCATTCAAAATATAAACTACTTTATAAAGCATTTAGCCCATCTATTTTTAAAAGTCTTAAAAAATTAAGTAAAAAGATTACTTTATTAGGAAATATGTAAAAACCATTAGAAAATGTACATCATACACATTTAAAAGCCTTTTAAATTATTTAATAGCCAAAACTTGTAACACCCCAAAAATATGTAACAACCAATTAAATGGTAAAGTTGTAACGGCTCATATACGTTTTTTAAAACAGTCAACTTGTAACTGCTAACATTGATATTGTCATCAATTCAGTCAAATTGTAACTGCTGCATTCGTGTGGTCCATTTGTAACGGTCCATTAAACATCATTTAAGTGTAAACCACAAACTCAAATACGAGTATAAAAACCTAACACACTAACAAAATTCATTACACCATTTTTATCTCTCTATTTTATCTCTCTTAAAACTTTTCGGGCGTGTTTTATAAACATTGCGTGTGAGACCAACAATGACTAAGTGTGAGAGAATTTGATGTGTGCTAAAACACACATCTTTATAACCTTGAAAAACACTATAAATCGGACTAGAAATACTATAATATGGATAATTATCTTGCAAATATGTTTGTATGGTGTTTTTATGTCTTGCAGGTAAAAAGGGTTGAGAACAATGCAAAAACGAAGACTTTCGGATATGATTAGAAGACATTTACACGATTCTCAAGATCAAGACAAAGTCAGAAAAATACCCCGCGTATTCCATTGGATAGAGTTCGAGATTACGAGTCCATCGAGACCTTCATCTCTTATTGGGCCAGCCCGACACCATTTACATGGGTCGGACCGACCCATACTTATATAAAGCTCAAGTTAAACATTTATGTGCAAGACTCAGCCCAAGATTTGTTTTAAATCTCACTCGGCCCAATGTTGAAATGCAAACAAAGGCCCAACAATGAAGGAAACCCGGCCCAAGAAAATTGAGATGTCAAAATCTCATGTAGCAGTGCATAGTATGGGCGAGTGTAACTCACTCTCTAAAAATAAATCATTAAAGCGCGTGATCAATGCCACTCGCACGCACTAACTATTTGTTTGGCCAATATTAGAGCAACGCGTGGCATCTCAACTTCTTTTTATTCTTGAATGAATTAAATGAGGCGGTTACGAGGAACCTGAATAAAAAGAAAACGCGTTCTTTCAACGCTGCAAAGGCCACGTGGATGATTTTGATAGGAGAATAGGGAATTTAGCAGCTGATAGGTATGAGGTATCAGCCAATGATTGGCTAAGGATGAAAATGACGATCGTGCCCTTCGATCTAGGAATCTTATTGGCTGGCCTCCTAGATGGACGAAATTACCCTCACACCTTTTGGTATTCGCTATTTTATACATACTTTTTACCTAATTAAACGACCCCAAAAGACCAAAAACATAATGAAAATACAATATATATGCTTGTTTTTGTGTTTGTGTATGTGCAGGTATCGGATATGCAATAATGGACAAAATAAAGACAAAAGCGGACAAAACCAAGCACGGGAATGGAATGAGCGCGAGAAAACGAGTCCAACGGTGCCTTCATCTTTTATTGGGCCGGCCCGACACCATTTATATGGGTCGGACCGACCCATATTTATTAGTGATCAAGTTAACTCGTTCTATCTCAATTGATTTGGCCCAGTATGAAGAAGTCTCAGCCCAAAGAGAAATAAAAGGGCTAGGCCCAAAAATGAAATTTTGTTGTGTTACTGCTAGTGCCTAAGAAACGCATGTTATGAATCAAAAGAGGGACCTGATCACGTGCCCCAAATTAAATAGAATGAGGTCACGTGACCCAATTATCATGATATTAGTCAATCAAAAGAAGGCATGTGGCACATTTTTTTTCATTAGATCTGATTTCAAATGGGGGCAAGAATTGTGGATGCGTTTTCTTTACACATTTAAGAGGCCACGTGTCACTCCATGAATGGTGGATCGGATAAAAAATGTACTGGCGTGTACAAGGTTTGGAGATCGAAGGGCAATGGAGGGGCTATAAATGATGCGTGGGAAGAACGCATTGGAGGGTCTTTTTTTTCGTTTTTTTAGTTTAAAAAGAGTAGTGTAGCTTTTTACTTTTATAGCTTCTTTTTTATGTCTTATTAGCTTATTCAGATTTTGTTAAAGTTTTTTAGCTTATTGTAATGAGATCTTGTTAGCTTATTAATATGAAGATGTTTGAGATTTCGGTCAACTCATGAGGCGTGGAGCTTAAGGGTTTATTTAGCTAGACCGAATTGGATTATTCGCTTTAGCTAAATAAATCGGGTGGTATTCGTTTATTTGCGGCTCTTCAATTCAGTTTCATTTTCTATCATTTTTCAATTAATTAGTGTAGACCTTGAATAAAATGTTTAGCTTTGATTATTTGATCATCATGTGTAGTGAGTAGTTTAATTTGTGCTTGTTAAGTGATTAGTGATTTTGAATTTAAGTGCGGTTTTAAAAAGGTTTAAAAAATTAATAGTCATTAGAATTTTCCAATTTACATACCGTTATTTATTTTTTAATGCAATTTAAATACTTGTCATTTATAGTAAAAAAATATTTTACTTTACTTGTCATTTAATTTTTTGAAACTTGTTTTCTAAGTATTTTAATTCGTTAAACCTATGCCCGCACTTAAGGAACATTTCACGTCACTTAGCAAGCATATTTGTTATACTTAAAGTGACTTTCTTAATTTAAATTGATTTTTATAAAAACATTATTTAATTTGGCCTTTCGAGTAAATTCAATAATTGGTATAAGATTTTCCGTCTTTCGTATTGATTTTTTTTATGTGTTCATTTATCGTGGTACGCCTGTTGATTTTCTTTCATTTGCGCTTTCACTCGGTGCATATACGTATCCTTTCTTTCAAAGGATTATTATGTCATTTGATCCACGTCTATTTGCATATGTGGAGTCTCCTATATGTATTCTAGCCTTTGACTCGATATTCGTTTGTTATCCTATTTGATTGTTCGTAACCCTTAGAGTTCGTTGATACCGTTGAGTCGTGGAAGCTTTGATGTGATTGTGGGAATGAACTGGTTATCCAAGAGGAAGTTTGTGATAGTATGTCATGAGAAGGTGGTTAGAATACCGTTGGAAGGTGATGAGATACTTCGGGTTCATGGTGAACGTACTCAAGGAAAAAACTTAATGAACACAAAGGTAGATGAACCAAAATTGAGTGATATTTCTGTCGTACGAGATTTTATTGATGTGTTTCCGAAAGATTTGTCAATGACCACCACGATGACAAGTTGAGTTCCGCATAGATTTGGTTCATGGAGCGACGCCAGTCGCGAAGTCTCCATATCGTCTAGTACCCTCAGAAATGCAAGAATTGTCTGAACAACTTCGAGAGTTGCAAGACAAGGGTTTCATATGACCTAGTCATTTTCCGTGAGGAGCACCTATGTTATTCATAAATAAGAAGGATGGTTCTTTTCGCATGTGTATTGATCATAGGGAGTTGAACAAATTAACTGTTGAAAAACCGTTATCTACTCCTTAGGATTGATGACTTGTTTGATCAGTTACGAGGAGTGTGTCCTTTCTTAAAGATAGACTTTTTGTCAGGTTATTATCAGCTACGAGTGCATGAGGATGCCATTCCAAGACCGCATTTTGAACAAGATACGGACATTTTGAGTCTACGGTTATGCCTTTTAGGTTAACCAATGCACCAGCGGTTTTCATGGACTTAATGAATCGTTCATGGACTTAATGAACTAGGTTTGCAAACCGTACTTAGGTAGGTTTGTTACAACGTATTCATGTTGACATTCTGGCCCTACTCAAAGTCGTAGGAGGAAAGGAACATGAAGTTCTTTGTATGTTAGTGTTAGGAGTCTCCGAGGAAGGAGAGAAGTTGTTATGCTAAGTTTTTCTAACGTAGTGTGGAGTTTTGGGTTGGAATGAAGTGCATTTTCTTGGTCCACCGTGCTATCCATAAACGTATTCACGTGGACCCTAAGTAAAAGTGACGAGCGCAGTGCGGATTGGATGTTTTTCTTAGGACTTGGCAGGTTACTACCGACAGTTCATCGCAAATTTTTTTAAGAATATTGAACCCTCTTTACTTCCCTAATGAGAGGAATTAGAAAGTATGAGATGGAGCGTTAGAACAAGAAAAAGGGCTTTTCCAGACTTAGAAGAATGATTTAGTGATACTCCGATTTATAAAGCGATGTAGTGGGGTGATTCTGTTGAGTATAAAGAAGAGAAGTGAAATCAAGACGAGTAAGGAATGATACTGGCAGCCCAAGGTGGAGGCGTGCAAGCAAGAGAACTGTACTCGCAGGAAGGCTACATGGTTTAGACAACCGATGGTAAGATAAAAAGAGATGAGCGTTTATACTTTATGGATCAAATTTGGTTTCCTACTAGTAGGAAGTGTAATGTGCTGAGGCCCACTGCATCAAGATACTTGGTTACATCCGGAGCGGATAAGACGCACTACAACTGAAAGATTGTATTGGTAGCACATGTAGAAAGGATTAGCTAACTATGTTCGCAATTGTTGGATTTGTTTAAAGAGGTGGGAAGGCTGCAATGTCAAAGACTTCGCTTGCTGTGCAACAGCCTGAGATACTTGCGTGGAAAATGAGATAAATCACATGGATTTTTATTACCCACTAAATTTCCAAGGTTCAAAGTAGTGAGGTATGATGTTATTTCGGGTTGATGGTCGATCTTAGGACTGCACCAAGCTAGCTTTTTTCAGCTCTACAAGAAGTACATTCAAGATCATGACGTTGGAAAGGATTTATATTGATGAGTATAATAACTGAAAATCGAATTCGGTGACGAATCAACTCGGATTGAGATTGATGTTTTTACCTCGTGGTTTTAGGTGGATGTAGGACGCTCAGAGGAAAGTGAGAAGAAAGTGTTTAGAGACGCGGATTGCGCTAATTTGAGTAATGCTTAGCATCCATAAGCGGATGGCACCACAACTCCCTTCAAATCTCGGTGTAGTTTCACCATCTTCACGATCATAATAATTCCGGATAATTTCTTCGATAGTTCCTTCCTTCTTCGGATTCACCAATAATTGTGACGGTAGTAAAATCACATGAGTTTTGACTACTAATATACATTTCCATTTGCAATGTGCAAATTTCCAACCGCATCAAAGATAGAAAATGACACAAGACTCGGGAAATACAAACTTTACACTTTAAGCAACTAGCAACTGTAAATTAAACTTAATCTAACACGGTAGGTTAAGGTGTAAGGGTGTAACAAAACAAATAGTTGGTGTAATTCCTAAAGGATTGGCTCTACGGGTTGTTCTAATAGATCATCACTCTAAAGATGAGAGTGGAAAAGGGTTTAAACGGGAGGTTAACTAACCAGTGTAGTTAGTTAATAAGCAACACGTAAAGGCGATTTGGGTTTAATCCTAAGATTTACCAATTTAAATAAGTTACTCCATCTAAATCTATAGTACTCATCACTGTGGTCTCGAGTGATATACCAAGCCAAGTTACAAAGTCTACAACATCACCGGCACACTCATATTTTGTGGAATTCGGGTAAACATTTGGAAACGGAAAGGTTAAATCCTCACAATATCTAACAAGGGTTATTGTGTGCGGGTTATGTATCAAGTAATTTCACAAAAGTATGCTTGAATTTTTTTTAAATTTGAGCATAATTTAAGCATTTTAATGTGAAAAGTAGGACAAGTAAACATTCTAATTCCATCCCCCCATTTGAATTATACAACATCCTCGTTGTATATATAAAATATTAAATACCGGAATTTAAAAAGAGTTAGAATGAGAAACTCCCCTGATATTTGCTCGGTAGATTCTCCAAGTTGCGTTTATGAGCGAGATTGTGTGCTGGAAAAGTGTCTGAATCCTAGCACGAACAGCACACACATAGAATTCCAGAAAATATGCATTCCACCAACTTCGTCGATATTTCTTTCATGAGGTCCTGTAAAAAAATATAGGAAAAACATGTGCATTCCTATCTTGGTATCTACGATTAATTAAAACTTAACTAAACAAACTAATTACGGGTCAGTCTGGTGAATACGGCGTATCAGGTTAGTGAATACGATGTATTGCCAGAACTGACAATAATATTTTTAAAGTGCAATAAAATAAAGACTGATAACGTCCAAACATTAAATACGCCGTATGGTGTAGAGCGGATACGCCGTATTGATGTATGGGAAGACAGACTCGATAACAAAATTAAATAACAATCCGGGTTGCTTCCCAGGAAGCACTTTTGTTTACAGCGAAGTCTTTAAGTTAGACTTTTCTTCATCTCCTCTTTATTCCATCTCATGCACGCTATTGTGCCCACGTATGAGCCATTCTTCCGTCTTCGCATTTCGAATGTAATCGGGTCCTAGATTTAGAACTTCTTTATAGAACCCCTTAAGCTTTTGGTATGCATACGAGATTCCATTCTTCACATCTTTCTCACTTACCTTTAGTAATGGTGGGATCTTGTTACATTGCTCATTAGTGTGGTTTTTAAACCTCAGATGTGATCACACCATTTGGTAAGATACTTCATCAGCACCATTGTAAAGGGTAATTATCCCTTCCAAACGTTTTGTTTTAATTCTAACTTCTCTTAAGAACGGTTCGCCAACAATAATATCGCCCATTCCTTCATCACGATAAGCATCCATATCCTCCAAAACTGCAAAATCAGTCATAGCAGAAAAAGTTCCAACAAAGATAGGTACATTCATTAAGGCTCTTACAACATTATCCCCTTTATACTCCATCTTATCTTTCATTATTGAATTATGAAACTCTTTGGACATCACATTGACGTACAATAATGGGTAGAAGTTGACATGTGTAAATTCAAATCCTATCATGCATGAGAACTTTAAGTTGTGGGCACAATCTATATGGATTTTCTTATCATCGTCGCAATAACTAGGGTAATCATCAATTCTAGTATCAAGATCTTCATCCCTAGTTCTAAATTCCTCAATTACCTCACTTTCCTTAAATCAATTCCAATATCCATGATTTTATCCCTAGTTCTAAATTCATTTAATTGCCTCACCTTCCTCAATGAGTGGGCATTAAAATCATTCCTTGATTTCTCCTAAGCTCAAATGGTTCATTTAGATCATTTAATTCAATGTAATCTTCCAAGAAAGGGTCTAATGATCTATTTAACACCAAAGTCTCTCCCATAAGCCTAGCTTCTAAATCAAGTTCCATTCTTTCTCTCAAACTTAGCATGTAGACCCTTTTAATTAAACTACTAGCAGGTTTAGTACTTTTGAAAATAATATTTTCTTCCCCAACTCTTAAAGTAATCTTTTTTTTTGTAAACATCAATCTTAGCATGAGCGGTAGACAAAAATGGTCTTCCGAGGATCAAGGGCACTTTGATATCCTCGGTCATATCAAGAATTATAAAGTCTAATGGGAAAGTAAATTTACCAATTTCTACTAGTACGTTTTCAGCTATTCCTTTTGGATATTTCACAGTCCTATCTGCCAATTCCACTGTCAACCTAGTGTGAGCTAATTCGCCTAATCCTAAATTAAGGTAGGTCGAGAGAGGCATAACACTAACTCTAGCTCTCAAGTCAACAAGGGCATTGTCAAAACAAACATCATTAATAAAGCAAGGTAAAGTGAAACTCCCTGGGTCTTTCTCCTTTCGGGGTATGGTGTTATTAATATGTGAAGCTCCATAAGCTTCCATGAATTTTGGTCTATAGTTCCCCTCTTCTTCTTCACAGTAATGATTATCCAAACGACTTAGAAAAGGAACCGTCATTTGCCTTGACTTGTACAACAGTGTATTATTCAGTCCAGTGGATACAACATATTAAGATGATCCAATACGGCATATTAATGCTTCAATAGTGGTAGAAATTGACTTGACTTGATCTCTCGGGTTTGTTTCAGTTGAGCTTGGTAGGTTTCCAAATCCTCTTTCCTGTAGTACCTTGCTCATTTGCCCAATTTGAATTTCTAAAGTTTTAATTGATGCTCCTTGGTTCCTTATGGCGGCATCTGTCGAAGCTCATATTTCTTTGATCAAGTTAGAGTTTTCTTCGTGTCTTTTTGCTGATTCACTCATGAATTTTCTCATGGTATCTTCCATAGACTGCCTTCGTTCTTGGTACGAAGGATTGGCGCTGTTCCTTTGATAGTACCTTGGAGTTGTTGCTCTATATCCCCCTCCTTGAAAAGGTCAACCAAATTGCGTGTAGTAAGCTTCTTCTAGGGTTTTCCCTTCTTCTTTTTGTGGGCAATATTTGGTGTAATGGGGTCCTTTGCATTGTTCACATCCGACTTGAGCAGCATAAACTTTTTCATTCACCTTCTTGATCTCCCTTCCTAGATTGTTCAGTTGTGCTTGTATAGCAGCCAGTCCGTCAGAAGTCTCAGTACTTCTTCCTCTAGATGTTCCATTATGCCATTTTTGAGAGTATTCAGCCATTTCTTGGATGACCTTTTTAGCATCTTCAGCAGTCTTAGTTGGAATGGCACCTCTTGAGTCAAGAATTTGTCGTGTCGGAATATCCAACCCATTATAGAACAAAATCGCCTCTTGCATCTCAGTCAAATAGTGTTGAGGACACTTCATCAAGAGTTCTTTAAAGTGCTCCCATGCTTGAAAAAGGGTTTCATCTGACTCTTGCTAAAAGTTGTTTATTTCCTTCATTTTCTTCACAGTTCGACCAGGTGGACAATATTTGTTCAAAAACTTAGTTTTAAGATCTTCCTAAGTTTTAATCGAACCAGTTGGTTCGTTTCTTAGCCAACGACTTGCGGCTCCAGTTAAGGATATAGGAAAGACTCGGAGCATTAGTTGATCCACAGTGATGTTAGGAACATGGAATAAGTCAACTATTTCGAGAACTTTCTCAATGTGTTCATTTGCATCCTCATTATCCGAATCGCTAAATGTGTTTTCTCAAAGCTCCTTAAGAAATTGTCCTTTCAGTTCAAATTGATCTTTGTTATCAATTTTAGGCCTAGCAACTCCTAATCCATAGTCCGTTCGGGTCTTGCTCATGTATTGCTCCATTGTTTCCGCCATTGCTTCTACTTCTTCTTCCTCCGAGTATTCTTGGTCAGAAACTAGATTCTAAATCAGGAGATCTCAATTCGTCAAGACTTAGAGTCTTGAAGTGTCTCATTGATGATCGAAACTCTCATTCAGGTTCTTTATAAGGTGTAAATAGTTCGTTCATAGAACTCCTTGTCATGCACTACCTGAAACAAGGGATAAACAATCAGTAGGATTTGTCCCGAAGGAAGGTAAAAAATTCTGCACGAAAATTAATTATTTCTGTTTCAGACGATCGATACGCCATATCCAATGGAAGTGGATACAATGTATTAATCAGTTTGGGTGAATACGTTGTATTGGACAGAGAATTGGATACGCCGTATCCGATGGAAGTGGATACGCCGTATTCAACTGTCGACCAGAACAGTGTATTTAAGATAAACAATTAAATGCGCAAACAATTAAACATACAAATATATACAAGCAAACAATTAAATACAAATATACAAATATTACAGAATATAACAGAATATACACTAATTTAAATTACACTAATCCTACGGGTTAGATCTAATCTAATGTTAAAAACTAAAATATCAAAATAAAAATAAAGATTAATTTTCACTCCTCGGTAACGGCGCCAAAAACATGATGTGCTGTCGTTGTATAATATATTTAAGATGATTCAAGTTTTAAATTTATATTTTGCTGACTAAACCAAAAACAACACTTTAACGGGCAGTGTACCCGATCGATAGTAGTTTCGTAGTAAGTAGGGTGTCGAACACTTGATGCGAGGTTAAATCTACCAATTTAATTAATATCTTGGTTATCTAATCTATATTAATTCTATTCTATTCTAAACCTATGTTAAACCTATGTCAGTCTAAATCCTAATTCTAACAGGAAAAGGGGGTTTTCAGCGTGAGAGACTGGCACGGTTTAGTTAGTGTCTATAATCAATTCAAGGCACTTTTACCCACGTAAGCTAATTAAACAAAAGGATAAAAGGAGCCGGTAGTAACATTATATAGAAAATGTATTAAACATTATAATCCAATAGAAAGTTGGTTTTTTTATTAAGTGCAATGATTTTTTTCTCTTAAGGTGGCATATCATTCTTAGACTTAGGTGTTACATCATCCTAAGACCTAGACACATTAATTTTGTCACAATTAAAGTATCCGCATTAAAGCATTCTATTTTGTATGATTGTAATCTATCTTAGGATTAAGCAATGGTAATCTTGTTAAACCTAGCTTCATAGAGACTTTACCACTTACCGCTTAATGGCAATTAATACATAGTAGTCCACTTGTCCAATATTCAATGGAATTAGAACGTTACTGTTGAATTATCTAGGTCACCTTCTATCAACACGATCATAAACCATTGGCATATCCAATTAACTAGTTAAGACGAAGCGTATATCTAGTACAAGACTTTAGAAGGACAATATTTGTTGTAACTATATTCATTAGATGTAATAAATTACTATATGGAGAGCTATCCCGGACTCTAGATCTACTTGGTCTGCTTCACTAGATCCAGTTGAATGATAGGTCGCATACAAAAGCGCGTAAACAAGTATTAATTGATAAACATAAACAAGCTAACAATGATAAAGCAAGAAATTGAGATAAACGAATACCAAACATTTAAATCTTTATAATAATGGCTAATACCTGAAGGTATTAGCCTTCAAATGTCATAATAAATACAAAGAAAATTATTAGCCAGGTCTTTAAACTAAACTAACCAAGTTAACGAATGATACCAAAAACTGAATGATTACTAAAGTATATGGAATTACACGATGTCTTCTATGGAATTCATAACGTTGCTCGACCTCTTCTGCTCTTTTTCTCTTGTGAAAATTGACTTTTATGGTTTAGGTATCGAGAATATGATTTAGCACACCCAGAAATCATTTTTGAGTTTTCTATTTATAAGGTCTGGAAGTCAGTTGGATACGGCGTATCCAAGTGTTGGATACGGCGTATTGGGGAATAACTTGATCGTTTTAAATCACAATTTTAATGTGCGATAATGGAAAACTATCTATTTCGAAATTAGCTCGTCCAAAAACTACTTTTAATACGCCTAATTAAAATATTTTTTAAGGTCTACCAAAACCTCAAAATAAATATGGGACAACAAGCACTTTTGTCAAAAAACGCAACCAAAATCCCACCTAAACTTCACACATAGTGAATAATATCTAGCTAATCATCGTTCACAGAAACGAACGTGATCCACAACAAAACCACACCTAAATCTAACCTAATCCCTTCATTTATATTGTTGCAACACTCATCCACTCTCATCTCACCAAAAACATAATATTTAACTAGTGAAATGAAGGTAACATCATTATTTATAAAATCTTGTTTTATAATCTTTCAAAAATTAAAACACAACATTATGTATGTAAGGGATCTTGAACAATAAAAGATGAACGTAATAAAACCACAAAGTAAAGATTCAAGATACTTACAAAGAATGAAGAAACAAGAAGCAATAACACAAGTTCCTATACCCAAAATTACTAGAGTTTCTTGAAAAACCCCAAATAATAAATCAAACCCTACATTAGACGAATTCCTATTGGGAAGGAAAACCCTTAAATCAAATAATCAATACTTGCAAACACCTTAGGTAACCTTAGAAGTGAACTTGGAATAATTAAATCTTGATAGAAATCAAAGATATGAAAACCCTAAAAGGGGTGTTTGTTGGCCTTAGGTTAGAGAGCAAAAGGAAGGGAAGAGAGAAATTTTGTTGAGGCTATGTGAAAGAATGTAACCCTAAAGTGTGAAATGCTTAGTATTTGTAGGGAAAAATTAGGTTTAAGGAGTGTATAAGAGTGCACATGTGACCAACACACACCAAAAGTGTGTGTGTAGGCTTGTTCAGCCGAAATCAACCACAAGGACCATGGTTCATATTATTTTTTTAGTCTTGGTTCATTTTACTTGTCCAAAAAAAAAAAAATAAATTTTGAATTTTGGCGTCAAATGTAACAAGTCCAAAGTTGTGTAAGCCTGCAAATTAACTTGATTTGGATGATGAGTGTGCATGAAATGGGACTCCCTCATGTGCACTTTCATACATAATGCATGGGAATGATTTAAAGAAGATGCCTTTGATTTAATTCAAGGCCTTATGGTGCATTTGGCTGAAGAGTTTAGGGCGTCAAATATATAGCGGGGGAATGAACAAAAAAATTTCCTTCACTAATAATAGAGATGGACGATAACGTAAAGTTTACACCGAAAAGTTTTCGAGTTTCCCGTGTTCCGTTAGTTCCCAAAAACGCTAAAACGCAATTAATTACGTTAAAGCGTAAAAATAAATACCGTGAGAGATCGTAAACTGACGAAAACACTAGAAAATAAAAAATAACTCATAATAATATCTAAACTTATCAAAATCCAAAGTCCGGACGGCGTTCCGCATGACGAGTTTTTCAGATTTACGGGGTTACACTTTCCCTGGTATAACTGGCGATTTAGACGTAACGTATAAAATCAAAATAATGATCGAAAAGTTTTAAAAATATTGACCGGGTAACATTCTTGGAGTGTGACATTCCTTCCTCTTCATCCTCCGTTAAATAAGCTTTTGTCCCTCAAAGCTTAAGATGTGTACGAAGAGTATAAACGTAAAAGATGAGTGTACGACTTTTTTCTCATTTGGTCTTCGCGCAGACACCAATAATACTAACTCGCAAATCGGACCCATCGTCTCGACTTCCAACGGACCTTCACAGATTGGAATGCGGCTTTTGCTTTTAGCCGTTTAACATAACTCTCGATCCATAATTCCAACTAGTTCTCTAAAATGAAATTGAGCTTGTCAACATCCGGATCTCGTCCAAGCGGAATAGCTAAAGTGTTGGTTCGTCTACGAAACACTTCTAAAAACACTTCCTTTTCTTTATCTGATACTAATGAACTTATAAGACTTCTTCAGATTGAAACAAGAAAAGTGCTATGAAAATTCGGCTTAAATTGCTGTTTGTGGGAGTTCAAGTCTAATTCCGAGAGACGTGGGATATCCTGACCCTAGGGTGTTCGCGACGACTCTTGAAAGGTGTCTAAGAAGGATTGAGTAGAGGGGTTCATACGGAGGTGGGTTAGCCCGAGTTGTACATGTGTACGTATACATGCGCTTAATCTACGATCGTCACGACAGTTACGTTCTTTACGTATGAGCTCGTTTCCATGTGAGTACAGACTAGTCACTCTTTTAGCATCAATCTACCTAGGCTTCACAATTAGACCTTGACACAAGTCTTTACGACCCTCTCTAGTATCCACACGAATCATGACAACACCAGAGGATCACCCACCCTTCTTTCCATGGTGACTCGAGTCACATAGACCCGTGATCTATTCATCAGTAACCATTCAAGACGTCCAAATCGCGGTTGAAGTACCTTACGTCTCTTAGAGGCGTAGCTATTCGTCTTATCTCGTGCAGCTATGAATATTTTCTGTGATCTGAATTATCTTCTCAGTTGTTTCATGAAAAATTCTAGACCATAGTTGTTTTCCATGAGTGCGATAGAGGTACGTCTCCAACCTAGCCCAAACCACAAATAGCGACCTAGCACTTTCGGTTCGTATAGAGCTTCACACGGTGCAGCTTTGATACTCGTGTGGTAACTGCTGTTGTAGGAAAACTCCACCAAAGGTAGGTGTCTATCTCAACCTTTCCCCAAAATCCATCACACAAGCACGTAGCATGTCCTTCAAGGTTTAGATGGTTCTCTCACTCTGACCATCAGTCTATAGATGGTAATCCGTACTCATATCCTATATGTGATATGGCCCTAGAAGAGCTTCGGTTAAGGGTGTGATTTTCCAGAACTGATGAAGAATAACTTACTGTCTCGATTGGAAATAATCGACACCGGCACTCCATGCCTCGAGACTACTTCCTTCAAGTATTGTCTCGTCAACTTCTCCATTGAGTCGGTTTCCTTCATTGGTAAGAAATGATCAGACTTTGTGAGTCGGTCTACAATTACCCAAATTGTATCTTGACCAGACGACGTCTTTGACAACTTAGTAACGAAATCCATAGTAATGTTCTCCCACTTCCATACTAGGATCACAGGTTGAACCAACAAACCAGACGGTTTTTGGTATTCAGCCTTGACTTTGGCACAGGTCAAACATTTACTGACGTAGATGGCAATCTCAGCCTTTATATTCGGCCACCAATACAGCTTCTTTAAATCTTGGTACATCTTGTCCGATCCAGGATGTACCGAATACTTTGACTTATGCGATTCATCCATAATCAACTCTCTTAAGTTACCTCAACAAGGTATCTAACTTCTCCCATTCAAGCATAACGTTCCATCAGTACGTTGCTCTAGCTTCTTAATCATACCATACAGATCTTCTGTTCCATAATTCTCCTCCTTTCTCGCCTTAACCTGATCTTCTAAGATCTGCACAGGGAGGTTTAGACCAATTGTCAAAACTAAAGCTTGAACTCGTAGTGGCTTAATCCGTTCCTTTCGGCTCAAGGCATCCGCCACCACGTTTGATTTTCCCGGATGATAACGAATCTCGCAGTCGTAGTCGCTCAACAACTCCAACCATCTACGTTGTCTTATGTTCAACTCTTTCTGATCTAGAATATGTTGCAACCTCTTATGATCAGTGAACACAACGCATTTTGTGTCGTACAAATAATGTCTCTACATTTTGAGAGCAAACACTATAGCTCCAAGCTCTAAGTCATGTGTAGTGTAATTCTTCTCATGAATCTTAAGTTGGCGTGACGCGTAGGCTATGACCTTCTCCCTTTGAATCAAAACTACGCCCAATCCTTTACAAGAAGCATCATAGTAAACCACGAAGTTTTCACTACCTTCGGGTAAAGCCAAAATTGGTGCACTATATAACTTCTGCTTCAAGAGTTGAAATGCAGCTTCTACCTTTTCACTCCAATCAAACTTCACATTCTTTTGAGTCAGCTTTGTCATATGCTTGGCAATTTTTAAGAAACCTTCGATAAATCGTCGGTAATAGCCAACAAGACCTAGAAATTGATGAATCTCTATCGGAGTCTTGGGCGATGCCCAATCCTTTATTGAATCAATCTTAGTCGGGTCTACATGAATTCCCTCACTATCAATCACGTGACCAAGAAATTGTACCTTCAATAGCAAAAATTCACACTTCGAAAACTTGGCGTACAATTCTTCCTTCTTAAGTAACTCCAAAATTAACTTAAGGTGTTTTGTGTGCTCTTCTTTGCTCTTGGAGTAGATCAAGATGTCATCAATAAAAACGATCACGAATATATATAGGTATGGTTTGCACACCTGATTCATCAGATCCATGAATACAGTCGGTGCATTGGTCAGTCCAAACGGCATCACTGGAAACTCCTAGTGACCGTAGCATGTCCTAAACGCTGTCTTTAGAATGTCTT
>BQNB010067854.1:6125-34045 GCA_026074375.1 Tanacetum coccineum | reverse complement strand
TTCAGAAAGCAGAATATATGCACCAAAACATGAACGTAAGCATGCATATTTGCCTGCATGATTTATACCTATTGTCCTTATCCACCACCCGACAACAATTAATAATATCAATAGAATATAATATGATGCCACCAACTTATGTAAGACATCAGAATCAAGAAAAAGAGCCACTTGCTGTTCTAGTTCTCTTTTGAAATTGTTTCTTAGGACTTAGGAGTGCCGGAAAATGAACTCATTTTGTGTTATTTTTTTCGTACAAAAAGGATCAAGAAACCTACGTAGAACAAATTGTACACAAACTCCTTCATGGAACAGTAAGGGTGTGAGAAGTGGGCAGGATAGAAGCCAAACTTTGAAAGGTTATAACTTCTAAAAATGTAAGTCCACGAAAATCCGTGTCATCAAGTTTGGTCTATCGAGTACTACTTGGTTTGGAGCCTCAAATTTAAATTCTAGTTTATGTTGGGAGTTTTAAATTTATTTTGTAATCATTTATTCAGCAAGTATATAGTTAGGCAATGATTGATTTTGAATTAGAGTCCGAATTATCTAAAAGCTTGTTTTTAATGTTTGAAACCACGTTACATGTAATATGAATTATATCTCTTTCGAAACGTGTATGTAAACATTGTGTATCTACCTACTCAACAGTTATACTTAAGAGGAGTGCTAAAAGACGGTTTTATAATACTTTGTATGCAAGTTAGCATATCTTATGCACACACTAACTTATAGTTGTAGCATTAAATAAAGAAGCTTTTTCATTTGGGCCGATTACAGATGCTAAACTGTAATGCTACATTCCTCACAGACCAGGAACAAACCATGCAACTCAAGAACACTAAAAAGGCGTTATATTTTTAATCCGTCCCTTTTACATATATATGTTCTTTAAAAAACCACTGATGATAAAAGATATTCAAATCAGATGCTTTTCAATCAACTTGTGATTTAATGTATGTTTGGAGTCGTACCTTGTGTGGTTAAATTCAAGTGACCGAGGGCGGTAAAAGACCAAACGCCTTCCTATACTTATGTCTGGCAAGTAGTCTTTTCGAAATAGGCTACACAATTTGAGTACTTTCCGTTTTATGCCTGCACAAAACATACCAAGTCTTAAACTTTATCATAAAAAAAATCCCTTTTAAATTCAAAAAAGAGCCACAAAAGAATCGCTTACATTTCTAGACACTTAAACGCTTCCGGGATAGTAAGAAGTTGACACTTGCAATCTGCTGTTGAATTTCTTTGCCCGATCTAAACGCACCTGCGACCAATGACGAAACATAATATAATGCATTTCTCTACATGTAATTTCTTTTGAATTCACCTACACGTTTAACATTAAAAAAATTCAGAAGTTAAGACATTGTACAAAAGAAAAGAAACTGTTTAATGGACTATCATGAACCTTGAGGCATCCAAGTATTCCGTACCGAACCTCTTCTCTTTCGACTACTAAAAGCAGTATTAACACCAACAACCGTTAAAACACTTTTTCCTTTCTCATTAACTCCTCGTAAAGTGTCTCCTTGCTAGCTGCTTCCCCATCTACACAAACTAATGCAAAGAATAACCACTTTTTATTAAAGAGTGGCGAGAATGATAGGTGTCTAGCTAAGGTATTTTGATGTCACAAATCAATATGCTTAACTTTTAGCATTTTCGAAAGGAAAAATCTACATAATGACTTAAAATACCTTATGGTGTCTTGGGCAAAAGAAGCCACTTTTTCCGGCAGCGGTTGCTCGCATACTGTAAAATCATCAAATTCACACATAAATCAAATAATCTTTACAAATAAAAGAGAAAGAACTGGAACATCTGCACCATATGGGGGTGTTTGGGATTCCTAACCAAAACAAAATATCTACCCATTGAAAGGTTAAAACTGATTTTCAATGGTTTTTTTCGAGACCTTTCGACAATCCCTTTCCTAGACCCTTCGCATCTGGTTCTACCTTACAACCTTAGTAATGTCCGCTTTTATAGAGTCCTGGCATCGCAAATGCTGTACCCAAGATGCACCAAGAATACAAAATCATAACCGAGAATTTCAAGAGTACATATGGCAAGAGAAAACCATAATATTTATATAAAGAACAATCACAATAAGCTAATAGCGTACAACAGCTGTAACACCCTCAAATCTGAGTATGCAGCGGAATGTTGAATATCCGAAGACGTTACATTATTGGGTCAATAGCACAAGATCAGAGAACGACTACTAAACGTGTCATTTGAAAAAGATACATTGGATTAACAAAATACTTGTTTGTTACATAAGCTTATGGCTTCAAATGGTTCAACAAAATGGATAAAGATTCCGGTTTATAACAATTGTCCCCAAAGTGTAATAAGACCCCAAATCTTAAGTGTTGACTCTTCAATTATTGACTCCCAATGTATCATCGCACCTCGTGCCTTATTGACCTGAAAAACATGCTTAAAACGTCAACATAAAGTTGGTGAATTCATAGGTTTATGTAAATCAATGGTAGGACCGCAAGATTTCCAAGTGTATGATTAAGCAACAGATGCAAACATCATAAAAAGTAATTACGTTTCCTAAGCTCATGACACCGAGGCTCGACGTATATGAATGCAATTATAAATTGCCAATTGGTGTTTTATAGTCCGTTTGATTGATGTGAGAACCCTGCAACATCCAAATTCGACATGGTATGCGTTTTTTGTTCCCAGGTGATAGCTAATCCACCGAACGGGGAGTGTCAATCCCTAATAGATCTATCCATAACATTCGCGCCCGCACAATGTAATTCCCAACTACATCTATGCAATTAACAGTTCATGATTGTGGACATAAAGGGGTTATGGTAACTTAGGCAAACACGTAATCATGGCATAAAATGTACACTTGCGTCCAGTTTGTAAAACAAAGCATGTTATCACCCCAAGGATGTAAATCATTTAAATAATTGTAAAGCATGGGGCTATGAACTCACCTTAGCCGGTAGTTCTCTGAATGATAACAAGTATCCAAGTAGGTAGTGGATCACACCGTTAAGTACCTAAGTAAGTACGGTCAAGTCTTAGTTTACACATTTAAACTAACGACTCATTGTATAAACTAAATCCCATTTTAAGTTTATATATACCGTTATCACTTGTGTGGTGACACACAAGACTATTGTATTTATAGTTTCGATGGTTCTCGAGAAATGTGAAATCATTATTAGACTCATTGTATAAACTAAATCCCATTTTAAGTTTATATATACCGTGATCACTTGTGTAGTGATGCACTAGGTTATTGTATTTATACTTTCGATGGTTCTTGAGAAACGTGTAATCATCATTAATAATTATACACTATTTGTTAACTTGTTATTTAACACGTTCGATGTCCGAATATCTTTAATGTTCGACCGACGTGTTAAGTGTTTCATCAATTTCACTTTGGTTCTAAGCTACCCTTAAGTTTCTAATTATTCCACTTTTAGTCCCTAGGTTTACAAATATACATATTTATATTTTAAACCTTTTAGTTTTGGAAATGACCCAATTAGTCCTTTAACTTTCGGGGTTTTACAAATTAGGTCCTTATGGTTTTTAATTTAGTCTCTAATGTTTCAGGATATACAAGAAATGGTCCCTGGAGTTATTGTCAATTCGCAAATGACATTTCAAACCCCTAGGTTTCGGAAATTACAGTTTTAGTCCCCGACTTTGTAAAAATCGCATTTTCAACTCAATTAAATCCCGACAAGTGGTATTTGGTCTTATTTAGCCTAAATAAGCCAACCAAGCCATTTCGGCTTATAAATAAGCACTTCGGGCTTATTTCGGCTTAACGGGCCTTATTGGGCCCGTTAGGGTCCGTTTAGTTTATCAAGGGTCCAATATGATTTAAATAGGTCCGAAAACCTTGAATAAGTTCGTACGGGGCTGTTAAGCTTACAATAAGCTCGGTGAGCTTATTGGAGCTTATTTCGAGCTTATTGGGCTTTTGGGCCCAGTAACTTATCTCGATAAGGGTATTTAAAGTTTTAGACTTTTCCCTAGTGCTTTTCCAACTCGCATTAAGCCGAAACAACAGTTTTCTTTTCAGCTTATTCTAAATAAGCAAATAAGCCAATAAGCAACTCAATGGGCCGGTCTTGGGCCCGTTTAGGCCCGGTAGGGTTTTAAGAAGTCTAGTTGGGTCCATTAGGGTCCGTTAAGCTTATTTAGATGTAATAAGCGCTTGGGAGGTCGGTTTGCTTATTTAGCTTATCCGATAAGCTAATAAGCAAACTGTTGGGCCTATTGGGCCGGGTATGAACCCGAATGGGTTCTAGGGTTTGGGGCTCGGTCCATTAAGTTCTCAAGGGTACAAATGCCCTTAATAAGTTCCTTTAAAACTGTGAAGTTGGTAATAAGCCCGGGAGAGCTTATTAGTGCTTATCCGCGCTTATTGGGCCCGTGAGCCCAATAGTTCAAACCCGGGTGTCATAAAAGCCCATTAAGCATTACTAGCTTATTTACCATTCCTATAAAGCCTAACGATCTGTTTTATTATTCTAGCTTATTCACAATAAGCTAATAAGCTTTTGGTTGGGCCGGTTTGGGCTTGTTAAGGCCCGGTAAGGGTTCAAAGGTGTTCGAAGGAATACAAGGGGTTCGTTTAGGTTTTTATGTTTATATTAAGCTTACTTAAGTCGCATATAAGCACACGAATAAGCTGTGGGAGCTTATTCGTGGTGTATAGCTCATTTCGTGGACTCGGTAATGGGCTTGAAGGCCCGTTACTTCCCTTAGCCATTTTTATGGTTACTCGAAAGGCTCTAGTAACAATATGCCGTGTATTCGACTTAGTACACGTCGGGTTCGCCATGCAAGTGTCCCCTAGGGTTGCGTATGCATTTCTAAGTCATCCTAACTTGTTTACAATAAAAGTTGACGTGCACATTTCTTTATATTCGAACGTTTACCAACCCTTATTCGTTACTAGGTCATGTTGCTTGGTCCTTTATGTTTAAACACTACACCCGTCGTTATTTACTATAGGCGAACTTATGCTAGCCTACCGAATATACATGCGACATATTAACTAAGTATAACCCATAAAGAGTAGTAAAGAATTTATGAATGAGTTAGTTTGACTTACAAGGGTCCTAGCTTTGTGGTTGACGAGTCTTGGATGTGTAGAATGCTCAACCCATAACGCGTATACCCCTTGCGGATGCTTGTCGGCGGTTTGAGACCCTAACACAAAGAAATAAGTGTTGGAGGTGTGTGTGTGTTAACAAGAGTGTAAAAGAGTAAGTGTGCATGATTATTTATAGGGTAAGAGTTTATTTAGCCTTCCTAGTCCATAATCCTAAACCGAATCGTGACCTAGGGGTGGTTTTGAAGGGTTTTAGTTAAGCTCACATGGTTTTTGCTAAACCACTTGAGTACAAGTATTAATTAAGTAGTTGAGGTACAAGATTGTGTTAGATTATGGAAATCTTATGACCTTGTGCTCTTTGCTTGTTAGTTCGCGGCACAAAAGGATCCCAAGCAAGGAAATGGGTTATTACCCAATGTGTCAAGCACCATTAGGGGACCATTAGGACAAGAATTAATTTCCTAGCAAATGTACATGTACTTAAAGATCACAAATATAGATTTGCTAGTCTATAAATCCACATGGGACGATTTGTAGTAAGGTTACTTGCCCAATTTCGACACTAGGGTGATATAAACACAAGACTTGATTAAATTTTGTGTTTAGGCTCTCAAAGTGGGTATTGGTTTGAGTCTAGGTAAGTCTAGGTATTTCCGGGGTGCGTCCAAATGTATTTTATCGCGAAACGTAAACCTTTTACGTGCCCAATAAAAATAAAATACGCAAAGTACATAATTATTCTTAAGATAATTATTTCTTACTTGGTTGATGTGAACCCTTAATTTCTTTATTTGGTACCGTTTACATTTATGGTTATTTCTAGTCTACGCGGTTTAGCTTAAAGTAAATATTAAAAGATAAACGATATCGGACTAAAATAAATAGTGATCATTAATATAGTCGTACAATGACACGAAAATGAGAAATGTTACAGTCTCCACCCGTTAAAAGAGCTTTGTCCTCAAAGCTTAAGACCTTGTAGTGGATGACGAAGCCCGGTTTGTAAAGAGTTGTGGGTATTTTTGTTTGAACGAATCTTCACGTTCCCAGGTGAACTCAGGGCCCCGCCTAGAGTTCCAGCGAACCTTAACCAGTGGTATCCGGCTCCGCTTCAATCGTTTGATCTCCCGTTCCATGATTTCAACGGGCTCTTCCACAAACTGGAGCTTATCGTCAACATGAATTCCTTCTAACGGCATGACTAATGGTTCATCGGCATAACATTTCTTCAGGTTTGATACATGGAAAGTGTGGTGAACTCTGCTCAACTCTTGAGGAAGTTCCAGCCTGTAGGCAACCTTTCCAACTTTTGCTAATACTTTGAAAGGTCCGACGTATCTCGGGTTCAGCTTGCCCCGCTTACCGAACCGTACGACTCCTTTCCAAGGTGAGACCTTGAGCATAACTCTGTCTCCAACTTCGAACTCCATCGGCTTTCGCTTCCGATCGGCGTAGCTCTTTTGTCGATCCTGTGCCGCTTGCATCCTTTGCTTGATCAGGACGATCTTTTCCGTCGTTTCTTGGATTAATTCTGGACCAGTCAGTTGGGCTTCCCCAACCTCGGCCCAGCATACTGGTGATCGGCATTTTCGACCATACAGTGCCTCATAAGGGGCGGCCTTTATGCTAGCGTGATAACTGTTGTTGTATGAAAACTCGGCCAATGGCAAATGCTTAACCCAGCCTTTGCCAAAATCGATCACGCAAGCACGTAGCATGTCCTCGAGAGTTTGAATGGTCCTCTCGCTCTGGCCGTCAGTTTCTGGATGATACGCAGTGCTCATGCTAATATCCGTACCCAAAGCTTTTTGAAATGATCTCCAGAAATTTGAAGTGAATCTTCCATCACGATCACAGATAATTGAGGCAGGTATCCCGTGTCTTGCCACTATTCTGTTCAAGTACAATCTCGCCAACTTATCCAACGGATCATTCTCCCGTATTGGTAAGAAGTGAGCAGATTTTGTAAGTCGATCCACAATCACCCAGATGGTGTCGAAACCTTGTGACGACCTAGGAAGTTTGGTGATAAAATCCATTGTTATATTATCCCACTTCCACTCGGGTATTTCTGGTTGTACTAGCAATCCTGATGGCCTTTGATGTTCGGCCTTAACTCTTGCACATGTCAGGCATTTGCTAACGTACGTGGCAATGTCAGCCTTCATGTTCGGCCACCAAAACAATTTCTTCACATCTTGGTACATCTTTTCGGAACCGGGATGGATAGAATATTTCGACTTGTGGGATTCGTGCATAATCACGGATCTTAAGTTTCCATAGCAAGGTATCCAACTCCTGCTGTGTAAGCATAGTGTCCCATCGGCACGCGGTTCCAGTCTTTCCTTGGGTATATCCCTTCGGATCATACCTCCTACGTCTTCATTTATGATGTTCTCCGGTTTCTGGGCTTCGATCTGAGCTTCTAGTATTCGTTTGGGAAGATCCAAACCAATTGTCATAACTAAGGCTCGAACCCGCAATGGCTCAATCCGTTCTTTACGGCTCAGCGCGTCGGCCACTACGTTTGCTTTCCCTGGATGATAACGAATATCACAATCGTAGTCACTCAGTAATTCTAGCCAACGGCGTTGCCTCATGTTAAGCTCCTTCTGATCGAGAATGTGTTGTAGGCTTTTATGGTCGGTGAATACGGTGCATCTGGTTCCGTATAGATAGTGTCTCCATATCTTTAGGGCAAACACTACCGATCCAAGCTCCAAATCGTGAGTGGTGTAGTTCTTCTCGTGAACTTTTAACTGTCGAGAAGCATAGGCAATCACCTTCTCTCTCTGCATTAACACCGCACCTAAGCCTTTGTGTGACGCATCACAGTATACCACAAAGTCTTCGCTCCCTTCAGGTAAAGCCAGAATTGGGGCACTGCACAACTTCTGCTTTATCAACTGGAAAGCGTTCTCTTCCTTTTCTCCCCAATCGAACTTGATTCCCTTCTGAGTAAGTTTCGTCATTGACTTAGCAATCTTCGAAAATCCTTCAATGAACCTTCGATAGTAACCAGCAAGACCTAGAAATTGGCGGATCTCCGTTGGTGTCTTTGGAGATGCCCAATCCTTGATAGACTCTATCTTGGCCGGCCCGCAGGTCCCACATGTATGCCTCTACTCATCAATGACAGTCGAGAAATTGTACCTTTGGAATCCAAAATTCACATTTTGAAAACTTTGCGTACAACTTCTCCTCCTTAAGCAATTCCAAAATTGTTTTAAGGTGTTCTTCATGCTCTCTTTCGTCTTTTGAATAAATAAGTATGTCATCGATGAAGACGATTACGAACTTATCCAAGTAAGGTTTGCACACTCGGTTCATGAGGTCCATGAATACCGCAGGTGCGTTTGTCAGTCCGAATGGCATAACCTGGAACTCGTAATGACCATACCGAGTTCGAAATGCCGTCTTTGGAATGTCTTGTTCTCGTACTCTAAGCTGGTGATATCCGGATCTCAGATCTATTTTCGAATAAATACTGGATCCTTGAAGTTGGTCAAACAAATCGTCGATCCTCGGGAGTGGATAACGATTCTTTACTGTCAGTTTGTTTAACTCGCGGTAGTCGATGCACATCCTGAATGAACCGTCCTTCTTTTTGACAAATAAGACCGGGGCTCCCCAAGGTGAGGAACTAGGTCTTATGAAACCTTTATCAGATAGCTCTTGTAATTGTTCGGATAATTCCTTCATTTCGGATGGGGCCAATCGATATGGTGCTCGAGCTACGGGAGCGGCTCCTGGAATTAAGTCGATTTGAAATTCCACCGATCGAGCTGGAGGAAGACCTGGCAAGTCCTCGGGAAACACTTCTGGAAAATCTCGGACGATTGGTACGTCCTCTATCTGTTTCCTTTCCGACTTGTCCTCCTCTTTCTTGGCGGATATCTGTGCTAAAAAGACCTGGCATCCCTTGGCCATGTACTCTTGAGCTTTTGAACATGAGATAACTGTCAACCGAGATTCTCTCCCGTTGCTACTTCCGTTTCCGCAAAAAGTCAAAGTTTCATTCCCGTAGGGAACTTGAACAAGTTTCTCATCGCATACGATCACAGCGTGATATCTTCTTAACCAGTCCATTTACCGATAATTACGTCGAAACTACCCAGCTTACGGGAATTAGATCTATGTTGAACAGATTGGTCTAGAAATTTTAAGGTGGCAACCTCTTTATAATGTGTCTATCTTGGACTAATTTACCATCGGCTAATTCGACAATCATAACATTTTTAATGAAGTTGGGGCGATGCTTATCAAGGAACTAACAATACTAGTGGATATAAAACTCTATCGGCCACTAGTGCGATAAGATGATGCATAGTGGTTATCTAAGAGGAACGTACAAGTGACGGACATTTGCCATCAGGGTTTCCTGGAGCATTTCCCTATTCTTGCATTCCCAACTGCATAAACCCATCTTGTGTATTCCCATTTACTCATTTTATTATTCAGTTTTGGACATCTCTTTTGAATTGTCTGGTGCTCCAACACTTAAAACAACATTCTTTTGGGAGTGCCCTATTGCCCTTCTGAGTGTTAGCAACATTTGTGATACTCAGTATCCTTGCAATCGCGAGCAAAGGCCTATCTTGTTGCACTTGTTGGCAACCTCTGGGTGGCAAGGCAATTGTGGTGGAGATTGCACTTGTTGCATTTGGGAAGGATCCCCCAGTCGGCTTCTTTCGCTGTCCCCATGTGTAGACTTGGCGACATTCTGCCTTTAGAAGGGTTGCTGATGGTGATTATGGTTGTTTTGGAATGGATTCATCAGCTCCTTTTGTTGTCAGATTGCATTTCCGCATTGGTGAGGAGTTTCCGGTCAATCAAGTCATGGCCAACTCTATATGTTTCGTCCATGTCTTGGTTTGGCAGCCTTGACGTTCCCATAAAATGTTGTCAGGAAGTCCAGCGCGTACTTCGTCAAAACTTCTCGTTTTCATGGCAACAAACTGTACATATCAGGGTTAACTCTTGAACGTTCAGTGTACGCTGGTACGTCGTTTCCTTGACTTTTAGGTTCCACAGCTCGATTTCTAGCTTCTTGATTTCACCCTGCGGACAATACTTGTCCGTCATCTTTCTCTTGAGTACTTCCCAAGTCATGGAATATGCATCTGGGACCTAGGTTCTTTATCTGACACATTCTCACCAAGTAAGGCCGCACCTACACAGATGCAGGTGGACAAACTTTACTTGTTTCACGGGCACAACCATGGATATTGAAAATGGACACCATAATTTCAATCCATCGAGTTAAACCGACCACACCTTCAGCCCCTTTGAAGTTCAAAGGTTGGCACTTCATGAAATCAGCGTAAAAACAAGGACGCGCAGTTTGCACGTTCCTTCGGTTATCCCCGTGCGAACTGTGACTTCCATCCCCATTGGTGGAGTTTCGCAAGAGAGTTTGGTCGATCATCGCTTGGACGGATTCGGGGGTCATGTTGTTTGGGTTGGTGTCGTTGACTGGAGTGTTTGGTCCTCTTCTGGTTGTAGGTGCCATGATTTGTCTAGATCACAAAAAGACAAAAACATAAGAGTTATATGTCAGAATATAATATATATAGATGAGATATCAACACAAGAGAGGTATATAGTACAACATAACACATCCATTTCATTCATAACTTGATAATTTTACATGAAATAGTCGTACCTGTTTACACATATACCAACTCAAAAGATCTAAGGCTATGCTAGCGGGGAAAACCCATAATACTTAACATGCCTGTACAATGAACTAGCAAGATCCAATACATAGAAACACTAGTGTGACTGTCGCATCCCAGATGCTCTGGTGATCTAGAATCCTAGCCTCTGGTCCTTGGCTGTCTAGCTCTCCTCCGCTGCTCTCGCAGTGCTAACAACTCAGCCTGCATGTCGCTCATCTCTCGCCTCATATCTCTGATGACTCGAGAGTCTCTACGGATCTGCTTCCTGGCGCCTTACGGATAGTCTCTCGAAGCGCTGATAACTCAGTCTGCTGCAATGAAAGCGAGTCTCGTGTTTACCTGGTGTTGTGTCTGAATGAGAGTACTCTGCAGCTGTAGCTGTGTCTAGTGTGCCTGGAGATAGGTCTCATGTGCATACACATGATCACGATGGGTCTGAAGCTTCATGATGAGGGTCGCCTGGCTCAATCCTATCGAACGAGCCAAGCATCGCGGGAAGCATAGGCTCCTCCTTCACCATCTAATGTCTTATGGAGAGTCATCCTATCCCCCATAAGTAAATCGACCCGCTGCGAGTTCATATCGACTCGCTGTGATATACGAGACCTACTATCCTGAGCATCCTCTAGTAGGGCATACAAGTCCTGTGTATCCCGCTCATGGAGCTCAGCAAGCTCTGTAACCCTAGTGTTGACCTCTCCCACGGTCATAGGTGCTATCTCTGGAACTGCCTCTGCCGGATCTACCCAAGTATCCCTAATCCCGTACCCAACATCTCTAATCCCCTGTCGCCTCTCTTCAGCATCTACCTGTCTAACAAACCTATAATCTATCCCCCATTTGACCTCTGGCAGGTCTAGCAGTGGAACTCTCTCCGATCTCATATCTGGAGCCTATAGTGGACAAATACAACCTCTTGCGGGGAGGCTGCTCAGACTCGGGAATATCATCCCTACGGTCAACAGGTGATGGCATGGATAGAGATGGTGGTAGTGGTGGTAGTGGAGGTGGTGGTAATGCGGCAGTAACTGCATCAATGAGAGCCTGGGTGGATGCTATCCTGAGTGTCTGGATTTGGGTTAGACACCCAGATGATGGTGGTAAAGGTGGTGAATGTGCAGGTAGGGCCGTGCACCTAGCAAGGCGCTCCCCTGCAGAGGGTGGTGATAGTGAGATAGGTGGTGATGGTGATGGGGTAGTCATGGTCAGAAGTCTCTCAACCTCTGCCTCTGGTGGAAGGGATATGGAAGTCTGGGGTCGGACAGTAATCCTAGCCCCAATAGTAATGTCAGTGGAGGGTGGTGGTATAATAGGCTCTGTTCCCTCAGGTAGGAAAACAGGCTCATCAGCAGGTACGACGGTAGTAGAGTCAGCCGGAGCTAAGTGCTCCTCCTCCTCGTCTTCCTCATCCTCCTCGTCCTCATCCTCATCCCTGGCATCATCCCTAGACGAATCGCCGTCATCATCATCTCCATCATCTCCCTCGTCCATAGGATAGTCAACCAGACCATCCTCTGTCTCATCATCCTCGTACTCCTCTGGATCCTCTCTGGGATCGACTCAGTATCTATAAGGGTGACTCAGTAGTAGGTGAAAAAAAAAAAAAAAAAAACAAAAAAAAAAAAAAACCCCCAAAAAAAAAAAAAAAAAAAAAAAAAAAAAAAAAAAACAAAAAAAAAAAAAAAATCAATAGGTGGTAATGGCTGTTCTTCAGCCGGAAACTCATGGTCATTCTCCAAGGGTATGTACTCAGGGTATATAGGCTCTGGCACATAGTCGGGGTCATGTGCCTGTATGAACATAGGCTCACGCTCTACCTCATCCTGAGGAACTGGTAGTATCTGTAGATTCTCTGGACCTAGTATGTAATCTGGTGACGGTGGAGCTACTGGCTGTTGCGGGAGTCCGTCGTATCCTAATACGATGACCCGTGGAATGCCTCCCTTCGATATCTCCTCATCATCGGCTCCCCAGAAAACCCTGCCGGGCTCAGAGTCGGTGTAGATGGAAGTGTAGGTAACATCAAACGTCGCAGAAGACATGGTTACTGCAAAAAGTAAAAAAATAACTTATATAAGTATCTCTTATAAGAAAATTTGATATGTTATGTCTGTAAGGTTTTAAAATAAAGCCTTTTAGTAATAATACGTAATATCATTTATATACTCGTATATTAATAGGTATGACTTAGTACCCCTACTAATGCTAAACCAATGTATGTAATGTAAGGAATTTAGTGCGCTAAACATAAACAAGTAATGCATGTATGTCCGCGCAAAACCATTTGTGAAAAACAGTTTTGAAATTGATTATAGTCAAGACAAAGACTTTTGAACTGGTTCTCTCATACTAGGCTCTGATACAAATCTGTAACACCTCAATTCTGAGTATGCTGCGGGAATGTTGGTTATCGAAGGGTTACATTATTGGGTCACTAGCACAAGATCAGAGAACGACTACTATACGTGTCGTTTGAAAAAGTACCATGGATTAAACAAAATACTTGTATGTTGATAAGCTCATGGCTTCAATGGTTCAACCAAAATAGATAAAGATTTCGGTTTATAACCAATTGTCCCCAAATGTGTAATAGACCCAAATCTTAAGTGTTGACTCTTCATTTATTGACTCCCAATGTATAATCGCACCTCGTGCCTTATTGACATGAAAAACATGCTTAAAAAACGTCACATACAAGTTGTGTTGAATTCATAAGGTTGTATAAATCGTGGTAGGACCGCAAGATTTCCAAGTGCATGATTAAGCAACAAATGCAAACATCATAAAAAGTAATTACGTTTCCTAAGCTCATGACACCGAAGCTCGACATGTATGGATGCAAATATAATTTGCCAACAAAGTTGGTCCGTGAATGATGTGCTACCGCAACACCCAGATTCGACATGGTATGCGTTCGTTCCCAGTGATAGCTAGTCACCCGAACGGGGATTGTCAATCCCTAATAGATCTATCCATAACATTCGCGCCCACACAATGTAATTCCCAATCACATCTATGCAATTAACAGTTCATGATCATGGACATAATGGGTTATGGTAACTTAGGCAAACACGTAATCATGGTATAAAATGTACACTTGCGTCCAGTTTGTAAAACAAAGCATGTTATCACCCCAAGGATGTAAATCATTTAAATAATTGTAAAGCATGGGGCTATGAACTCACCTTAGCCGGTAGTTCTCTGAATGATAACAATTATCCAAGTAAGCAGTGGATCACACCGTTAAGTACCTAAGTAAGTACGGTCAAGTCTTAGTTTACACATTTAAGCTAACGACTCATTGTATAAACTAAATCTCATTTTAAGTTTATATATACCGTTATCACTTGTGTGGTGATGCACAAGATCATTGTTTTTATAATTTCGATGGTTCTCGATAAACGTGAAATCATTATTAATAAATATACTTATTTATTTTGATTTCACGTTTATCGGAGAACCATCGAAATTATAAAACAATGAGATCTTGTGCATCAACAACACACAGCGATTGGCTTGGTTGCTCTTGATAACAGGTATATATAAACTTAAAATGAGATTTTGTTTATACAATGAGTCGTTTGTTAAATGTGTAAACTAAGACTTACCGTATTACTTAGGTACTTAACGGTGTGAATCCACTGCTGTACTTGGATAATTGTTATCTTTCGAGAACTACAGGCTAAGGTGAGTTCATAGCCCATGTTTGTACCAATTATTTAAATGATTTAATCCTTGGGGTGGAAATGCTTTGTTTTTCAAATCTGGACGCAAGGGTACATTTCTATACTATGATTTTCGTGTTTACCTAAGTTACCATTAACCCATTATGTCTGGGATCATGAACTGCTAATTGCAATAGATTTGTGGTTTGGGATATTACATTGTGTGGGCGCGAATGTTATGGATACGTCAATTAGGGATTGACTATCCCTGGTTCAGGTGATTGCTATCATTGGAACGTAAGCATACCATGTCGAATCTGGGATTTTTGCTGGGGTTGAAAATCATTCACGGACACTTGTTGGCAATTTATATTTGCATCCATACATGTGAGATTCGGTGTCATGAAGCTTAGGATACGTAATTACTTTTTATTGTTGTTTGCATTTGTGATTAATCAATGCACTTGGAAGTTTTGCGGTTTCCCTACCTTCGATTTAATAACAACTTGAATTCACCAACTTAATGTTGACGTTTTAAGCTATGTTTTTCAGGTCAATAAGGCACGTGGTGCGATGATACATTGGGAGTCAATAAATGAAGAGTCAACACTTAAGATTTGGGGTCTTATTACACTTTGGGGACAATTGTTATAAACGAAATTTTATCTATTTTGTTGAACCATTTGAAAAGCCATGAGCTTATGTAAACAAAAACAAGTATTTTGTTATTCCAGGTGTATCTTTTTCAAAGGCACGTGTAGTAGTATGTTCTCTGTCTTGTCGCTATTGACCCAATAATGAAACGCATTCGGATATTCAACCATTCCGCTGCATACTCAGATTTGAGGGTGTTACAGATTTGTATCAGGGCCTAGTTATAGAGAACCAGGTCAAAAGTCTTTGTACTTCTTGACTATATACATTTTCAAAAATGTTTTTCACAATGGGGATTTGAGAGGGACATACATGCATTTCTTGTTTATGTGTAGCGACTTATTATGCTTACTTGACATACATGGTTTAGAATTAACATAGTTGGTACTAAGTGCTTACCTCGATTAATTACGTGTATATAAATGATATTACGTATTATTACTTATTAAGGCTTTTTATTAAAACCATTACAGGACAAAAATATAAAATTTTCTTATTAAGAGATAATTATATAAGGTATTTTTTTACTTTTGCAGTAACCATGTCTCTGCGACGTTTGAAGTTTCCTACACTTTCATCTACACTCGACTCTGAAGCCCGGCAGGGTTTTCTGGGGATGCCGATGATGAGGGAAGATATCTGATAGGGGGAGGCATTTCCAGGGTCATCGTATTAGGATCGACTGGACTCCCGCAACAGCCAGTAGCTCACCGTCACCAGATTACATACTAGGTCAAGAGAATATCAGATATACCAGTTCTCAGGATTTGAGGTAGAGTGTGTGCCTATGTTCATTACACGGCACATGACCCCGACTATGTGCCAGAGGACCTTATTTACCCTGAAGTACATACCCTTTGGAGAATGACCATGAGTTTTCAGGACTGAATGAACAGCCATTACAACTATTGATTCACCTACTTACTACCGAGTCACCCGGATATGTTTATGAGTCGGATCCGAGGAGGATCCAAGAGGAGTACTGAGGATGATGCGACAGAGGTATGGGTCTGGGTTGACCTATCCTATGGAGACGGGAGATGATGGAGATGATGATGCGCGATTTTCGTCTAGGGATGATGCTGGGATGAGGATGGTGGACGAGGTGGATGGGATGAGGAAGACGAGGAGGAGGAGCACTTAGCTCCGGATGACTCTACTACGTCGTAACTGTGATGAGCCTATTTTCCTACCTGATTGGGAAAACTGAGCCCATTTACCACCACCTCCTCAGTACATTATCTATTGGGGCTAGGAATTAAATGTCCGACCCCAGACTTCATATCCTTCCACAGAGGCAGAGGTTGAGAGACTTTGACCATGATAACCCAATCACCATCACACTATCTCATATCACTACCCTTGCGGGGTGCGCCTGCTAGGTGCAAGGCTACTACCCGCAATTAACCCAACCTTTACCCACCATCATCATGGGTGTCTAACAAATCCAGACACTCAAGATAGCATCAACCCAGGCTCTCACTTGATGCAGTTATGCGCTTTTACCACCACCTCCACTACACACCAACTACACCATCTCTATCCATGCCATCATCTGTTGACCGTTAGGGAATGATATTCCGAGTTCAGAGCAGCTCCCGCAAGAGGTTGCTTTGTCCTATATGCTCCAGATATGAGATCGGAGAGAGTTACACTGCTTAGACTCTACCAGAGGTCAAGGGATAGATTCATGGGTTTGATAGCACAGTAGATGCTGAAGAGAGTGCGGATAGGGGGATATAGTGATGTTGGGTACGGGATTAGGGATACTTGGGTAGATCCGGCAGAGGCAGTTCCAGAGATAGCACCTATGACCGTGGGAGAGGTCAACACCAGGGTTACAGAGCTTGTTGAGCTCCATGAGCGGGATTCACTGGACTTGTATGCACCTAATCAGAGATGATTAGGTTAGTAGGTCTCGTCTATCACAGCGAGTCGATTGAACTCGCAGCGGGTCGATTTACTTTGGGGGATAGGATGACTACTCCAGAGACAGTTTATGGATGTGTGAAGGAGGAGCCCTATGCTATCCCCGCGAGCTTTGGCTCGTTCGATAGGATTGAGTCAGGCGACTCATCAGGAGCTTCAGACCCATCGTGATCATGTGTATGCACATGAGACCTATCTACAGGCAACCAGTAACAGCTTCAGTGCAGAGTACTTCTCATTCAGACACAACACCAGGTACACGAGACTCGCTTTCATAGCAGCAGACTGAGTTTGCAGGCTATCGACGAGAATGATCGTAGGCGCCAGGAACAGATCGTTAGAGGACTCTTCGAGTCATCAGAGATATGCGGCGAGAGTCAGAGCTAGCGCGTGCAGGCCGAGTTGTTAGCACTGCGAGAGCAGCGGATGGAGGAGCTGACAGTCCAAAGACCAGAGGCAAGGATTCTAGATACAAGGAGGCTTCTCGGGTGATGCCGACAGTCAATCTAGTTCTTTGTTATTGTATCTTGATAGGTCATTGTAATGGCTATGTTAAGTATTAGGGGTTTTCCCCTGCTAGCCCTAGCCTTAGATCTTTTGTATTGTATTATGTGTATTCTGAGGTCTATTTCATGTAAAATTTTTCTAAGTTATGAATGAAATGGATGTGTTACTTGTACTATATACCTATACTTGTGAGTTGATTATATCATCTAATATCTTATTATATTCTGTCAATATATCCTTAATGTTTTGTCTTTTGTTGATCTAGACAAATCATGGCACTACAAACTAGAAGAGGACCAAACACTCCAGTCAACGACAAACTCCAAAACAACATGACCACTACGATCCGTCCAATTAGTAAGCGAATGATCGACCAAACTCTCTTGCGAAACTACACCATATGGGGTAATGGAAGTCACAGTTCGCCAGGAGGACTAACGAATACGGAACGTGCAAAACTGCGCGTTCCTTGTTTTTACGCTGTTTTCATGAAGAAAGTGCCAACCTTTTGAACTTCAAAGGGGATGAAGGTGTGGTCGGTTGGTTTTAACTCGATGGATTGAAAAGATGGAATCATTTTCAATATCAGTGGTTGTGGCCAGTTGAGAATCAAGTTAAGTTTGCCACCTGCACTCTGTTAGGTGCTGCCTTGACTTGGTGGAATGGTCAGATAAGATCTTAGGTTCACGAGGCATATGCCATTGACTTGGGAAGTACGCTAAGTGAAATGATGATTCGGACAGAAGTTTGTCCTGCGGTGAAATCAGAAGCTAGAAAATTCGGAGCTGTGGAACCTAAAAAGTCAAGGGAAACGAGCGTACGAGCTACACTGGAACGTTCCAAGAGTTACATGATATGTACCAAAGTTTGTTGCCAATGAATAAGAGAAGGTTGGACAAGTACCTCAGTGGACTTTTCTGACAACATTTTATGTGTACGTCTAGGGCTGCCTAAAACCCCAAGACATTGGACGATTACTATTGAGTTGGCCAATGACTTGATGGACCGGAAAAAACTTCCTCACCTATGCGGAAAGGCAAAATCTGACAACAAAAGGGAGGGCTGATGATCATCAGAAACAAACCATATCTCCAACAGGCAACCTTCAAAGGCAGAATGTTGCAGAGTCTACAACATTGGGGACAGGCGAAAGGAAGCAGTTATGGGGGTTCCTTGCCCAAAAGGCAACAAATGCCTTCTCAACCACAATTGGCCCTGCCACCCAGAGGTGACAAAAGGAATTTGTTCTCTCGCGCACGGCTTTTTCTTTAGTAGTTTCCTTTGCTCCTTTGCTTTAGAGTGTTTTTTATATTGCAACAAGATAGGGCACTTTGCTCGCGATTGCAGGAGTACTAGTATCACAAATGTTGCAAAACACTCAGAAGGGCAATAGGGCAACTCCAAAGGGAATGTGTCTTGTTTTTATGTGGTGGAAGACCAGGACACTTCAAAAGAGATTGTCCAAAATGAATGAATACCCACAAAACAACCCCCACCCAACCTACAACATAAATAAAATATAATAAAATGGAGGAAATGGTTACAAAGGTGGGGTTTATGCAGTGGGAATGCAGAGAATAGGGTGAAATGCACAGGAAACCCTGTTATGCAAATGTCGTCACTGGTACGTTCCTCTTAAATAACCACTATGCATCTATCTTATTCGACACTATATTCAAGTGCCAGATAGAAGTTTTTATTATCCCACTGTATTTAGTTCCTGATAAGCAATGCCACAACTTCATTAGAAAATTGTATGATTCGAATTAGCGATGAGGAAATTAGTCAAGGATTTTAGACTCAAGTTTTTCTTCCTTCCCAACTGCGTGATTCTCTTATTTCTACCATTATATGAGGTTGCACCTTAAAATTCTTTGACATCTGTTCAACATAGATCTAATGCCCGATAGAGCTGGGTAGTTCGACGTCATTATCGGTATGGACTTTGGTTAGAAGATATCACGCTGTGATCGTATGCGATGATGAAACTGGTTCATGTTCCATAAGGGAATGAAACTTTGAATTTTGAGGAGACGAAGTTTCTAGCAAGAGGAGAGAAATCACGGTTGTAGGTTTATCTCATGTTCAAAAGCCAAAGCAGTACATGGACAAAGGAATGCCAGGTCTTTTTTAGACAGATATCCGCAAAGAAAGAGGAGGTCAAGTCGGGAAGGAAACAGTTAGGAGGGACGTACCAACGTCCGGGATTTTCACAGAAGTGTTTTACCGAGGACTTGCCAGATCTTCCTCCAGATCGCCGGTTTGGATTTTCTAACTGACTTAATTCCAGAGCCGCATCACGTATGATCGAGCACCATTATGATTGGACCCCATCCGAAATGAAGGAAATTGTTTCCGAAAAATTACAAGAGCTATCTGATAAGGTTTTACATAAGGCTAGTTCCTCGCCTTGGGGAGCCCTCGGTCTTAATTTGTCAAAATGAAGGACGTCTCATTAAGGAGTTGCATCGACTACCGGCGAGTTAAACAAACTGACAGTAAAGAATCGTTATCCACTCCCGAGGGATCGACGATTTTTTGACCAACTTAAGGATCCAGGTATTTATTGAAAAATAGATCTAAGATCCGGATTATCACCAGCTTAGAGTAACGAGTACAAGACTTTCCAAAGACGGCATTTACAAACTCGGTATGGTCATTACGAGTTCCAGTTATGCCATTCGGACCTGACAAAACGCAACGCGGTTATTCTTGGACCTCATGAACGACGTGTCGCAAACCTTACCTTGATAAGTTCGTTTAAGTGTCTTCATCGATGGACATACTTATTTAGTCAAACGACGAAAAAAGAGGCATGAAGTAACACCTTAAAACAATTTTGGAATTGCTTAAGGAGAGAAGTTGTATGCAAAGTTTTCAAATTGTGAATTTTGGATTCAAGGTATAATTTCTCGGGACATGTCATTGATAGTAGAGGGCATACATGTGGACCCGGAAAAGATAGAGTATATCAAGGATTGGGCATTCAAAGACACCAACGGAGATACGCCAATTTCTAGGTCTTGCTGGTTATAACGAAGTTCATTGAAGGATGTTTCGAAGATTGACTAAGTCAATGACGAAAAACTTATCAGAAGGGGAATCAGTTCGATTGGGGAGAGAAAAGGAAGAGATCGCTTTCCAGATTAATAAGCAAATGTCTGTGCATTGCCCCAATTTGGCTCTACCTGAAGGGAGCGAAGGACTTCGTGGTATACTGTGATGCGTCCACAAAGGCTTAGGGCGGTGTTAATGCAGAGAGAGAAGGGATTGCCTATGCTTCATCGAAGTTAAAGTTCACGAGAAGAACTACACCACTCACGATTTGGAGCTTGCGATCAGTAGTGTTTGCCCTATAAAGATATGGAGACATATCTATACGGAAACAGATGCACACGTATTCATCCCGACATAAAAGCTGCTAAAACTAACATTCAATCTGTGAAGGAGCTTAAATGAGGCAAACGCCGTTATTGGCTAGAATTGCTGAGTGACTACGACTGTGATATTCGTTAATCATCCAGGGAAGCAATGTTAGTGGCCGATATGCGCTGTGCGTAAAGAACGAGATTTGAGCCAATGCGGGTTCGAGCCTTGTTATGACAATTGGTTTGGATCTTCCCAAACGAATACTTGTAGTCAGATTCGAAGCCCAGAAAGAAACCAGAGTACTTCGTAAAATGGAAGACGTGTAGGTGGTATGATCCGAAGGGATATAACCAGGAAAGATTGGAACCAGTGCAGAATGGGGACACTATGCTTACAACAGCAGAGTTGGATACCTTGCTATGGAGACTTTAAGATCCGTGAATTTTACACGAAATCCAAAGTGAAATATTCTATCCTTCATGTTCTGAAAAAGATTGTACAAGATGTGAAGAATTATTTTGGTGGCCAAACATGAAGGCTGACTATCGCCACGTATGTTAGCCAAATGCTTGGACTCATGCGAAAGGGTCAAGGCAGAACATCAAAGGCATCAGGATTGCTAGTACACCAAAATAATCTGAAGTGGAAGTGGTGATAATTAACAATGGATTTTATCACCAAACTTTCCTAGGTCGTCACAAGGTTTCGACCACCATCTGGGTGATTTGTGGATCGACTTACAAAAATCTGCCATTTCTTACTAATACGGGAGATGATACGTTTGGATTAATTGGCTCGTCGGTGGTACCTTGAAACAGGATAGTGGTAAGACACGGGATACCTGCCTCAATATTCTGGATCGTGATGGAAGATTCACTTCTAATTTCTGGAGATCATTTTCAAAAGCTTTGGGTGATCGGATATTAGCTTGAGCTACTGAATATCATACAGAAATCTGCGGCCAGAGCAGACGAGGACCATTCAAACTCTCGAGGACATGCTACGTGCTTGCGTGATTGATTTTGGCAAAGGCTGGGTTAAGCATTTGCCATTGGCCGAGTTCTCATATAACAACAGTTATCACGCTAGCATAAAGCAGCCCCTTATGGAGGCATGTATTTGGTCGAAAATGCCGATCTCCAGGTGCTGCTGGGACGAGGTTGGGGAAAGCCAACTGACTGGTCTGGTAATTACTCCAAGAAACAAACAGAATAGATCGGCCTGATCAAGCAAAGGGGGATATGCATGACGGCCAGGATCGACTAAAAGAGCTACGTGATCGGAAGCGGAAAGTCGATGGAGTTCGAAGTTGGAGACAGAGTTATGCTCAAGGTCTCACCTTGGAAAGGAGTCGTACGGTTCGGTAAGCGGGGCAAGCTGAACCCGAGATACGTCGGTCCTTAAAGTGTTAGCAATAATTGGAAAGGTTTGCCTCAAGGCTGGGTCTTCCTCATGAGTTGAGCAGAGTTCACCACCTTTTCCATGTATCAAATCGAAGATATGTTTTTATGCCATTAACAATTAGTAGTCATGCTTTTAGAGGGAATTCATGTTGACGATAAGCTCCAGTTATGAAAGAGCCGTTGAAATTCATGGAACGGGAGATTCAAACGATTTTGATGCAGAGCCGGATACAAATTGGTTAAGGTTCGCTAGAAACTCTAGGCGGGGCCCTGAGTTTACCTTGGGAACGGTGAAGTTTAGTTTCAAACAAAAAATACCCACAACTCTTCACAAACCGGGCTTCGTCATCCACTACAAGGTCTTAAGCTTTGAGGACAAAGCTCTTTTAACGGGTGGAGACTGTAACATTTCTCATTTTTCATGTCTTTGTACGACTATATTAATGATCACTATTTATTTTAGTCTGATACGCGTTTGTTTTTAATGTTTACTTTTAAGCTAAACCGCGTAGACTAGAAATAATCAATGAATGTAAACGGTCACCAAATAAATTAAGGTTTACATCAACCAAGTAAGGAATAATTATTTTGAGAATAATTATGTACTTTGCGTATTTTATTTTTATTGGTCACGTAAAAGGGTTACGTTTTGCGATAAAATACATTTGGACGCACCCCGGAAATACCTAGACATACCTAGACTCAAACCAATACCCACCTTGATAACCTAAACACGAAAGTTAATCAAATCTTGTGCTTATATCACTTTAATGCCGAATGTGGCAAGTGAACTCACATAAAAAATGTCCTTGTGTGTACAATTAACTAGCAAAATTCCCAAATGATCTTAAAAGGTACATGTACATATGCTAGGTAATTATTTGGTTGTGTCCTTAATGGTCCCATAAAAATCTTTGACACATTGGGTAATAAAACCCATTTATTTGCTTTGGACCTCCTTGTCTGCGCGAACTAACAAGAAAAGAACACAAACACATAAGATTTTCCCTAATCTAGCAAATCTTGTACATCACGTCACCTTTCTAATTAATACATGTACTCATGGTGGTTTAACAAAAACCATGTGTGATTAACTAAACCCCTCAAAAACCGCCCCCTCTAGCTCGGTTTGGTTTGTTTATGTGACTAGGAAAGTTAACAAGGCATATTGCCTATAAATACACATTCACAACTCACATAATACACTTTCACCAACTCTTAAACTCTCTCAAAGCTAACACAATCTCCTTACCCTCTAATCACTCGTCATTCATCGAAGCCGAACCAAACACGACCCAACTTGGTCACTAAGGACTTAAGGAAGCCTTTGAGATTCACGTATAAGGAAGTCAAGAGGAATACACGAGCTCAAGACTAGGTATACAAGCTTTGAAAGCTTAGGGTGGCATACGCTTTGAGTACAAGTGTATCGGGTTGCTTCTCAATTCAAAACCAAGAGCTTAGGACCCTTGTAAGTTGCACGCAACACATTTCCTTTGTAATGTACGTATTCGTTTATTGAAAACTAGCCTAGGAGTCAAGTGTATGTGCATGCGATGTACTAGCGTGAAAACACACATGATAAACATGAAATGAACGTGTTATGAGCACGTTGTATTCGTTAATAACTTGCGTAGTGTTGGAAACGTAAAAGCTAACGCGAACAATAACCTTGATATATAAGAATGGACCACGACATAGGAAATAAGCCTTGTTCGCGAAAATATAAGGAATCTATACGTAAACTTTTAAAGAAAACGTATCAACTCGGCTTAGGTGCGTGTTTACAAGGTTATTAAACGATTGCATGTAGCGGGACACGCTTAGAAAATGTAAAACACATTCGTTTTGGTACTAGGCAATTTAACGGAACCATTTAACACATTAATAAACCATTCGGGCCCTTAACAAACCCTTAATGGACTCACCGGTCCATTTGCGAGCCTGTTACGCAAGCCCAACACGAGCCCATGCAAACTCATAAGCCACGATAAGCCTAAACGGCTTATTCGTGTGCTTATACACGGCTTAATGAGCTTAAAATGGACTTAAGAAACTAAATGGACCCTTCGTACTTCTTTTAGAACCAAACAAACCTTGATGGGCCTTCTAGCCTATAAAATAGTTAGTACCGTTTAAGAGATATGTATGAGATATTATAGGAAAAGATATGTATTATCTTTTACGCGTTTTGTATGCCTGTTAGGGTTTATCCTTGGTCTATAAAAGGAACCCTACGGTATTAGAGAGATGATACACAGAGAAAACACACAGATCTCATCTCATACAATCATATCTCATAGTTAGTAATCTGTAATCATATTAGCAGATTAATAGAAATCAAAGTTTAGTATTCATTGTTCTTCTTAATACTATTGTGTAGATTTCGCATATACAAAAAGTATTCATAGTCAGTGTTTCTCTATAGTCAATCTGTATTTATACAAGTTGGCTATCACCCTTAGCAGGCTGCAAAGATCTGTTCAGTTTGGGACTCACAAAATGCATCTTGTTCTATGATCCCTAAAAGTTATAAAATAACAAAATTCAAATATGTTAGTTACTAAGAATGAGAAAAAGAAAAATACAAAAATATGTGTAGGAATAAGTGTACATTTAAAAAATGGTCAAAACGGGGCTTTTCTAAACTCTTGATTCTTTATTTTCCCTTGACGAACACTTAGCTACTTTTCGAGGTTATTAGTCGAGGGGGATTGAGACTCTTAGTTTTCTAAGTGCTTACTTGTAGCATTGCGTGAGGACACACAATAGTTTAGTGTGGGAGATTTTGGTATGTGCTTAAATACACATACCGTTTTCCATTAAAACCGGACTTAAACGACCAAAACGTACCCATAAATACATTGTATTTGTATGTTTTTATTTATATTGTGCAGGAAACGGATATCCGAGAAAAGGACAAAAAATCAAGCAAAAACGGACAAAACCGAGCACGGAATGGAAAAGAGTGGAAAAGCGTGGAAAAGACAAAGTCAAATCAAAGCCAAAGTCAAAAAGTCAACAAAGTCAAAGTCAAACCCAAAAAGTCAAAGTCAAAGCCGAGGCTGATATCGAAGAAATACTTGATGGGCCCACACGTACCCATCTAATGGGCCGGGTCAGCCCATTAGTGCATTTATGAAGACCTTATAAGCCTTTAAGGCTTAATAAGCCCAATCCCTTTATACCAATTCAAACCGGCCCAAAAATTATATATGAGCCCAACCCATTTCACACTTAACAAGCATTAGCCTCCATAACCCTTTTCAGTTAACTCCGTTAGTCCCTAAAAAGGACTAGCATTGCAATACAACCATATAACCTTGAGGACCATTTCTGCCAAGTCAGCAAAGTTATCACCACATTGGACTTACTATGAAAACAAAACATACACGTTGGGGGGCTTCTTTTGCCAACTATCCAAACTTGTTCCCTGTTAAACACAAAACACTTTCTCGCCTAAAAACCCTCTTCTCCCCTATCCCTCTCAACCCCTCGTTTACTGTAGCACCAGCCAAAACCATCACTCTCAAACCCTCACCCCACCCCACATGGGCTCATGTACATGCTGGCAATCCCCCTCATACCAATTGGTTGATGGAAAATGATAAAGAATCAAGGGACACGATTTGAGATTGGGCTCCAAGCAAAGATGAATGGCTAAGATGGACTTTGACTTCCCTCTCACATAACAAGCACACCAGTTGAAGCTCTCTCTATGAAGAAGCACAAGAAGACCTCAAGACTTTAGTATAAATAGGCATAGTTAGTTTATTTTAGGGTGTCGAATTTTTGTGTTCAAGGCAAAAGCTTGTAACCAATATTTGTACCATTTTAATACATTGTCTTCTTAATTAAATTGTCATTTAAATTTCAGTCTTTTAATTACTTGTCATTTACTTATGCATTTACATGTTTTCTTTAAATATTGTCATTTAAGCTTATTGTCATTTAAATACCTGTTTTAAGCTCTTATATAAGTTTTTTAAGTCATTAAAGTTTATATCAAAGCTTGTTTCATTTTCTGTCAAAAATCCAAAAAAAAAAAATTCATAAAAATCAGTCAAGAAGTCATTGGAGCAAGGTTTATACTGGACGGCCTTGGGTTTAGTGCTTCATGGGAAGCTTTAGGAGTGTTTTATAAGTTGTTGAGAGCTTATACTCTTGCCAAAAGCTAAGGACAATTGTGAGTCCACTTTTACTATTCATTTGCTTATTTTATGCTTATTCTTGCTTTTTAATGCTTATTACTGTTGTTCATGGGAAGCTTTAGGAGTGTTTGATAAGTGATGTTGAGAAGCTTATATCTTGCCATGTGAAAGCTATGGACAATTGTGAGTCATTATTCCAATTTTTGCATTGTCATATAATTCATATTTGCTGTATATTCTGCTTATTCTTGCTTTGTACAAGCGTTATTGCTGTATATTCGTTGCTTATTTTATGTTGTATGTTGTTAATGTTGTTTTAGATTTGCTTTATATTATAGTTTTACATGTTAAAGTCTGCTCAATAGTTTTTGTTACTGCTTGTTTTGATTTTACATCTCTTATGTTACTGCTTATTTATATGTTTTTGCTTATCTTCTTGTTTTACTGCTTATTTATTGTTTGAATCCATTCATTTTTGCTTATCTTGGTTTACTTTTTATCTGCCTTTAAATATACTTGCTTAAATCTCTACAATTCAGCCTCAAAATTCGATTTTAAAATCTAAAGGGGTGTTTGGGATAGTGGGTCAAAAAGGGGCAAATTGGTATAAAACCCTTTTTGGTCATTTGGCCAACTTTTAACAAGCATTTCTAAGTAGTACTTAATCTGTTTTTCAAGGTTTTCAGCCTTAAGGTTTGTTTTAATGCTTTTCTAAATGGTTCTTTGAGTCTGTGGCTTAAATTCAGTCCATGGTGCTTATTTGATTAGGTTTTTCTAAACCAAGTTTTAAGAGTTGATTTGGTGTCCTTTTTGAATATATAATGCAGTAGGTTAGTGTCTTTTTGGTTCACTTTGGTTTTGTTCAAATCTGTCAACTTTTGGTCAAGTTGCTAAGTGTCTTAAACTGTCCATTTTTCAAATCCATTTATCAGATGTTTAAACTTGTTTTTAGCTTTTAAAAATCTGTGCATAAGCTCATTAGGAGCTTGTCTCCATCTGTTTTAACTTGGTTTCAAATTTAAAGCTTATTTTCTGGCTTATTTTTAAGCCTGCATTCGCCTAGTTGCTTGTTAAGAAAAAACCAAATCAGTGAGACTGCCCTTTTGATAGGTCTTTTTCTTGGCTTCCTTAAGTTCAAATTGTTTTTCTTTTTGCTTGTTTAGATAACCCTTAAGCTGCTCTTTAAGCCCCTATAAGCCTTAATCCAAAAAGATACCTTTAAGTGCTTAAAAATTAAGCCCAAAGAGGTCCCTTAGGCTGTTGCTTGCTAGTTTTGTGCCTATAGTGCTTGTTGCTTATTTTAGCTTTTCTGACTGTTCTTATGCGCTTATTTTTTGCTCTTGCTTATTAGATGTAAGTGACTATCTGTAACACCCCCAAAAATCATAACGCAGCGGAATACCACATGGGGTGCTACTTCATAATACACAGCGCTAGATACAAGAGAA